>LBNU01025502.1:14779-34177 GCA_014162995.1 Artemisia annua
AATCCTTCGGATACCAGATCCCCATGTTAATGGTTCCCTTTATGTATCGAAGGATTCGTTTAGCCTCATTGAGGTGACGTTCAGTAGGACGGGACTGATAACGAGAGCACATAAATACAGCAAATACAATATCTGGTCTGCTAGCGGTTAGATACATGAGTGACCCAATAATACTTCGGTATTTTGTGGGGTCAACAGGTTTCCCATGTAAATCCTCATCTAGTTTAGTTGTGTTGGCCATTGGGGTATTGTAAGTATCACAACTAGTCATGCCATGTTTCTTAATAATCTCAAGAGCATATTTGGACTGACTAAGAAAAATCCCACGGGGTGACTGATGAACTTGTAATCTTAAGAAGAATGTAAGTTCACCCATCATAGACATTTCAAAATTTTGTTTCATTAGTTTTGCAAAAGCGTTTGAGTACTTTTTATGTGTAGAAGCAAAAATAATGTCATCAACGTATATTTGCACAATTAAAATGTCATCCCCGTGTTTTTGGATAAACAAAGTTGGATCTATTAAACCTTTAGTAAAATCATTAGCAAGCAAGAAAGCAGTAAGCTTATCGTACCATGCCCTTGGGGCTTGTTTGAGACAATAAAGAGCTTTCGTAAGTCTGTAGACATGATTAGGATGCTCTGGGTCGACGAATCCCTCTAGCTGACTAACATAGACCACTTCACGTAACTCACCGTTCAGAAATGCCGTTTTCACATCCATTTGATAAACAACCATGTTTTTGTGAGCAGCGTATGCTAGAAAAATGCGAACTGCTTCGAGTCTAGCCACTGGTGCAAAAGACTCCTCAAAATCAACTCCTTCTTCCTGAGAATATCCTTTAGCAACCAATCGGGATTTGTTACGAATAACTGTGCCATCTGCGTCCAACTTGTTTTTCCAAATCCATTTCAGCCCAATGACATAAACTCCATCTGGTCGTTCAACTAATTCCCACACTTCGAGGCGTTTGAATTGGTTGAATTCCAATTGCATTGATTCAATCTAGTTGTTATATGTGAGTGCTTGTTTAACGTTTTTGGGTTCAGCTTGACAAACTGTGAGTGCATAAATGCAATGTTCACCATCGGAGTGAAGTCGTTGTCTTGTCATAACGGAGCTGAAGGATGTCCAATGATGTTGATTAAGGGATGATCTTTAGTCCACTGATGCGTTGAAGGGTGAGGGTTATGGAACTGCTGCATATTAAGTGGTTCCAAATTGCGTGTTGACGACTCTGCAATATCTTCAAGGTTTGGAGTCGGAGCAAATAGATTAAACAGTGCATTTGGATCATAGGCAGCATGTTCGGGTACTTTTTGTTGGTTCAGATCTTCAGCTGTATTATCTGTGTTGGAATCGGTTTTTTCAGCAAACGGATTGAAAAACTCATTTGAAGGTGCACTGTTGTCTACATTTGTTGTTGTAGGAGTAGGTGTATCAGGTATTGGAATGTTTTCAGATTGAGTAGCGGAACTAGTGGATACATCTTGTGCACTTTAATCAAAAGTGTCATCAAACAACGGTGCGAACAACGTTTCCAATTCTTTGCGGGTTAATGACAATGGTTCAGTTGAAGAATCTGGGAAGTTAAGACGGTTTGATGCGGGTCCTAAGCTGTTATGCTCAAAAGCCATTTCAGAAAGTTCATCGAAATTAGCATGAATAGTCTCCTGAATTTCCCTAGTGCGACGGTTGTAGATTCGAAAACCTTTAGAGTTCTCACAATATCCAATGAAGATTCCAATATCTGCTTTAGCTTTGAGCTTACCAAAGTCATCACGGTCATTATGAGGGTAGCAGAGAGCACTGAATACATGAAAGTGTTGAACATTTGGTTTGCGTTTATAAACAAGCTCATAAGGAGTTTTGTTGTGGCGTCTTGTTATCATACAGCGATTTTGAGTATAACATGCGGTTGAAACAGCTTCAGCCCATAAGTAATCTGGTAATTGAGCATTAATTAGCATCATTCTTGCAGCTTCCACTAACGTTCTGTTGCGTCTTTTGACAACCCCATTCTGTTCTGGACTTCTAGCAATAGACGTTTGATGTTCAATACCCACTTTCTCAAAATACTCACGAAGAGTTTGATTCTTAAATTCAGTTCCATTGTCCGTTCTGACTGTGTTTCGAAGTTGAACCTGAATTTTGGTGAGAAAGGTAATGATCATGGAAGGAGCTTGATCTTTGCTTCGAAGGAAGTAAACCCAAGTCCATTTGGAGTAGTCATCAACAATTACTAATATGTACCGTTTGCCGTTAATTGTTTGAACACACATGGGGTTACACAAATCCATATGAAGCAGGTGAAGAACATGCTTAGAACTTGGTTCAGTTTTAGAGCTGAAATGTGCACGTTTGCTCTTTCCTTGTTCACAAGCGGGACATAAGTGATCTTTTGAATATCTGAATCTAGGAAGACCGTCAACTAGTTTGTGACGAGCAAGGTCTGTCATGGTTTTAAAGTTAAGATGAGACATACGCTTGTGCCATAAGCAGGATATTGTCGAAGTTACCTTTGAAAGAAGACATATAGGAGAAGAAGCGATCATGTCTGACAAAGATATGGTGTAAAGACTGTTTCCACGAGTGCCGGACATAAGATCATTTCCTTGTAAGTCGCGAACGAAGCAACTTTTCTCCCTGAATGCTACTTCTAAATCCCCATCACAGAATTGACCAACTGAGAACAGATTGTGACCAAGGCCTTCGACATATTACACATGACTAATTTCAATGTTACCACTGACATAATCCCCATATCCCATAATTGCAGCGAAATGATCATTCCCGAATCTGACAGTTCCGATGAACTTTGAAACAAAGTTTCTTAACAGTTTGAGATTGCCTGTCATGTGTCAGGAGCATCCGCTATCAACAATCCAAAGAACAAGTTGAACCACCTGCATCACACGAAGGAGACAAAGATGGAACAGGTGTAAGGGTGGAACCCAAAGAAGTTGTGGGTTCCGTTGGGTTAGATATACACATATTTATAATTTTAGGTATCCATTTAAAATTTTGTGTCCTTTCTAACCAACGTTGCCAACTCCTACTAGTTCGTGCTTTCTTCTTAATGAATTCGCTAGGGGATGGCATGTTCTTAGAAGTATTGTTCGCAATTACGGGGGCAACTATATCATCCTTAGAAACTACATTTGGCTTTCTACTTAGCATAGATTTAGAAGCAATAGTGGGCCTAGATTTTCTGCCAGATGTTCGTTTCTTATGACGAGATAAAAGAGAGTTTGCCACACATTTTGCATGATCACCAGATAACATACTTTTACGAAAAAACACACATGAAGCATTAACATGCAAAGCATTCAAAGGTTCAGCATTCGTTACACAAAGATTAGGATTACAATTTTCCAAATCAGAATCTAAATCTAGTGCAACATGAGTTTTATTCAAATTCCTAAGGTGGTCTTCTACTTCAGAGGCTTCTAGTTTTCCGCTTCTACGCTTCCAGATCCTATTCTTCCTTTTGGTGCTCTTACTCTTTGATCTGCTAACGCTAGTAGTGGTAACTATTCCTGTTGAAGTTGAAGCATGCACGTTAGAAGTTTGTGAGTGTGTTTCCCTAGGGGTTGTGTCGATGTTGTACATTCCTGGTGCTATCACATTTGTGTCAACATACTTTCCTTTTTCAAGTATTTTAATTTTCTCTTTTAACTCAATGATGATGTGCTTCTTTTCTTGGATGTTAGATTCCAGCTCACGATTGCAAAAATAAATGTCATTGTTTATAACTTTCAATTCCTCTAATTCCTTTTGATATTTTGAAATTTGACTTTGTAACTCTACAGCTCCATCCTTAAAGGAATTTGAAGTTTTTTGACTTTGGAATTGCAATTCGAAAGAAAGACTTTGATTTTGACACCATTCAAGCTTCTTTTGTAGATGAGAAATCTCTTTTGAAAGTTTATTTTGCATATCATCGTTGTGTTTCACAAGTTTCTCATTTTCACTTTTTAAAGTCTCAACATGTTCATTCAACAATTTAATATCATCAGTGTGATCATCAACAAGCATAGCAGTACCAGACTCATACAAAGAATTCATAATCACAGATAATATATCAGCATTAAGAACATATTCTAAGAGTCGATCAGCCTCTTTCTGTAAACCTTTGTTTTTTCTTTTTTTAAATCGTTATACTCTGGACCAAACATTATAGTATTTTTTATAGCCGTTGTTAAGGGTTTGGTAGCCTTGGGATAAAATGCTAACTACTAAGCAATTGAGACACTGAATTACTCTATTAAGTATGCGGAAGTACCTTAACAAAGCTAAGAACGAATTAATCAAACTTTGATTATAATTAACACCTTAAATTCTGCTTGTAGGAATTGCACGACTATTACAAACTGCTACTTCTGCATAACAGTACGTAATATAAGTTCATAATATCTTTTACCTCCTAGGGGATCCTTTTATAGGCCAAGGAATTTAACCCTAAGTCAGGTTTACAATACTTTACGATACAAGAATACTAAATTCCGTAATTATAGATTTATCTGTCTAGAAATATATTCTAACGTCCTTGCAACCGAATTTTCCATTCAGCAGTCCTTTTGCTTTTTTAAAACTTTAGTAATGTAGTACTTCAACCTTATATCTGATTGCAGTACTTTTCATAGGAGCAGTTACTTTTGACTTGCATCAGTACTTTGGACCCAAACAATCCTCCCCTAACTTGATTTCGAACTTGCCTTGACTTCAAGATTTCCGTTTGTTATCTTGGTCTTTAAGCAAACATGTTCTTCCCCTGTGATATCTCTCGCCCAACAATTTACAAAAAATGGTTTTGGTATTTGACTCAGTTAATTGTTTTCAAGAAAAGATTTTAAATTATCTGGAGTGAAACACCGCATACCAATCCGGTGGACTAGTTCAGCAAACCTTGATGGAGGTAAAGGTTTCGTGAACAAATCGGCCAGTTGGTATTCAGTACCCACAAAGTATAACTCAATTGTACCCTTTTCAACATGCTCCTTGATGAAGTGATAACGGAGATCAATGTTCTTAGACTTAGAATGCAGAACCGTGTTGCAGGAGATTGCTATCGCGCTTTTGGAATCACAGTACATCGGGATTTTGTTGAATAAGTAACCGTAGTCCATTAGCTGTGTTCGCATCCAAATGACTTGAGCACAGCAAGCAGACATAGCTACATATTCAGCCTCCGTAGATGATAATGAGGTGCAATCTTGCTTCTTCGATTGCCAAGACACAAGTTTATCTCCAAGAAACTACAAACCACCAGAAGTACTTTTGCGTGTGTCTACGCACCCTCCATGATCAGCATCTGAAAAGGCTATTAGTTCAAAACCAGAATCCTTCGGATACCAGATCCCCATGTTAATGGTTCCCTTTATGTATCGAAGGATTCATTTAGCCTCATTGAGGTGACGTTCAGTAGGACGGGACTGATAACGAGAGCACATAAATACAGCAAATACAATATTTGGTCTGCTAGCGGTTAGATACATGAGTGACCCAATAACACTTTGGTATTTTTTGGGGTCAACAGGTTTCCCATGTAAATCCTCATCTAGCTTAGTTGTGTTGGCCATTGGAGTATTGTAAGTATCACAACTGGTCATTCCATGTTTCTTAATAATCTCAAGAGCATATTTGGACTGACTAAGGAAAATCCCACGGGGTGACTGATGAACTTGTAATCCTAAAAAGAATGTAAGTTCACCCATCATAGACATTTCAAAATTTTGTTTCATTAGTTTTGCAAAAGCATTTGAATACTTTTTATGTGTAGAAGCAAAAATAATGTCATCAACGTATATTTGCACAATTAAAACGTCATCCCCGTGTTTTTGGATAAACAAAGTTGGAACTATTAAACTTTAGTAAAATCATTAGCAAGCAAGAAAGCAGTAAGTTTATCATACCATGCCCTTGGGGCTTGTTTGAGACCATAAAGAGCTTTCTTAAGTCTGTAGACATGATTAGGATGCTCTGGGTCGACGAATCCCTCTGGCTGACTAACATAGACCACTTCACGTAATTCACCGTTCAGAAATGCTGTTTTCACATCCATTTGATAACAACCATGTTTTGTGAGCAACGTATGCTAGAAAAATGCGAACTGCTTCGAGTCTAGCCACTGGTGCAAAAGACTCCTCAAAATCAATTCCTTCTTCCTGAGAATATCATTTAGCAACCAATCGGGATTTGTTACGAATAACTGTGCCATCTTCGTCCAACTTGTTTTTCCAAATCCATTTCAGCCCAATGACATAAACTCCATCTGGTCGTTCAACTAATTCCCACACTTCGAGGTGTTTGAATAGGCTGAATTCCTCTTGCATTGATTCAATCCAGTTGTCATATGTGAGTGCTTGTTTAATGTTTTTGGGTTCAGCTTGACAAACTGTGTGTGCATAAATGCAATGTTCACCATCGGAGTGAAGTCGTTGTCTTGTCATAACTGTAGCTGAAGGATGTCCAATGATGTTGATTAAGGGATGATCTTTAGTCCACTGATGCGTTGAAGGGTGAGGGTTATGGAACTGCTGCATATTAAGTGGTTCCAAATTGCATGTTGACGACTCTGCAATATCTTCAAGGTTTGGAGTCGGAGCAAATGGATTAAACAGTGCATTTGGATCATAGGCAGCAGGTTCAGGTACTGTTTGTTGGTTCAGATCTTCAGCTGTATTGTCTGTATTGGAATCGGTTTGTTCAGCAAACGGATTGAAAAACTCATTTGAAGGTGCACTGTTGTCTACATTGGTTGTTGTAGGAGCAGGTGTATCAGGTATTGGAATATTTTCAGGTTGAGTAGCGGAACTAGTGGATACATCTGGTGCACTTTGATCAAAAGTATCATCAAACAATGGTGCGAACAAGGTTTCCAATTCTTTGCGGGTTAGTGACAATGATTCAGTTGAAGAATCTGGGAAGTTAAGATGGTT
Organism: Artemisia annua; assembly: GCA_014162995.1. Lineage (NCBI taxonomy): Eukaryota > Viridiplantae > Streptophyta > Magnoliopsida > Asterales > Asteraceae > Artemisia > Artemisia annua. The sequence goes on from LBNU01025502.1 coordinate 21,722, forward strand.
TGATGCGGGTCCTAAGCTGTTGTGCTCAGAAGCCATATCAGAAAGTTCATCAAAATTAGCATGAGTAGTCTCCTGAATTTCCCTAGTGCGACGGTTGTAGATTCGAAAACCTTTGGAGTTCTCACAATATCCAATGAAGATCCCAATATTGGCTTTAGCTTTGAGCTTACCAAAATCATCACGATAATTATGTGGGTAGCAGAGAGCACCGAATACATGAAAGTGTTGAATATTTGGTTTGCGTTTGTGAACAAGTTCATAAGGGGTTTTGTTGTGGCGTTTGGTGATCATACAACGATTTTGAGTATAACATGCAGTTGATACGGCTTCAGCCCATAAGTAATCTGGTAATTGAGCGTTAATGAGCATCATTCTTGCAGCTTCTACTAACGTTCTGATGCGTCTTTCGACAACCCCATTCTGTTATGGACTTCTAGCAATAGACGTTTGATGTTCAATTCCCACCTTGTCAAAATAATCGCGAAGGGTTTGATTCTTGAATTCAGTTCCATTATCCGTTCTGACTGTTCTGAAGTTGAACCTGAATTTTGGTGAGAAAGGTAATGATCATTGAAGGATCTTGATCTTTGCTTCGTAGAAAGTAAACCCAAGTCCATTTGGAGTAGTCATCAACAATTACTAGGATGTACCGTTTGCTGTTAATCGTTTGCACACGCATGGGGCCACACAGATCCATATGATGTAGGTGAAGAACATGCTTAGAACTTGGTTCATTTTTAGAGCTGAAGTGTGCACGTTTGCTCTTTCCTTGTTCACAAGCGGGACATAAGTGATCTTTAGAATATCTGAATCTAGGAAGGCCGTCAACTAGTTTGTGACGAGCAAGGTCTGTCATGGTTTTGAAGTTAAGATGAGACATACGCTTGTGCCATAACCAGGATTTTGTCGAAGTTGCTTTTGAAAGAAGACAAATAGGAGAAGATGCAATCATGTCTGACAATGAGATGGTATAGAGACTGTTTCCCCGAGTGCCAGACATAAGATCATTTCCTTGTAAGTCGCGAACGAAGCAAGTTTTCTCCCTGAATGCTACTTCCAAATCCCCATCACAGAATTGACTGACGGAAAACAGATTGTGACACAGGCCTTTGACATAATACACACGACTAATTTTGATGTTCCCACTGACATAATCCCCATATCCCATAATTGCGGCGAAGTGATCATTCCCGAATCTGACAGTACCGATGAACTTTGAGACAAAGTTTCTTAACAGTTTGAGATTGCCTGTCATGTGTCGGGAGCATCCGCTATCAACAATCCAAAGAACAATTTGAACCACCTATATCACACGAAGGAGACAAAGATGGAACAAATGTAAGGGTGGAACCCAAAGAAGTTGTGGGTTCCATTGGGTTAGAAGCACACATTTTAACAATTTTAGGAATCCATTTAAAGTTATGTGTCCTTTGTAACCAACGTAGCCAACTCCAACTATTTCGTGCTTTCTTCTTAATGAATTCACTAGGGGATGGCATGTTCTTAGAAGTATTGTTCGCAGGTACGGGGGCAACTATGTCATTCTTAGAAACTACACTTGACATGAGTCCTAGCACAGATTTAGAAGCAGTAGTGGGCCTAAATATTCTGCCAGATGTACGTTTCTTATGACGAGATAAAAGAGAGTTTGCAACACATTTAGAATGATCACCAGATAACATACTATTTCGACAAAACACACATGAAGCATTAACATTCAAAGCATTTAAAGGTTCATCATTTGTTACATAAAGATTAGTATTACGATTTGCCAAATCAGAATCTAAGTCTAGTGGAACATAAGTTTTATTCAAATTCCTAAGGGGTTCTTCTACTTCAGAGGCTTCTAGTGATCCGCTTCTACGCTTCCAGTTCCTATTCTTCCTTTTGGTGCTCTTACGCGTTGATCTGCTAACGCTAGGAGTGGTGACTATTCCTGTAGAAGGTGAATCATTCACATTAGGAATTTGAGAGTGTGTTTCCCTAGGGGTTGTGTCGATGTTGTATATGCCTGGTGCAATCACATTATTGCTAGCAAACTTTCCTTTTTCAAGTACCTTTATTTTCTCTTTTAACTCAATGATGATGTGCTTCTTATCTTGGATGTTAGATTCCAGCTCACGATTGCAAAAGTAAATGTCATTGTTTACAACTTTTAATTCTTCTAATTCCTTTTGATATTGTGAAATTTGACTTTGTAACTCTACAGTTTTGTTATGAAAGGAAGTTGAAGGTTTTTGACTTTGCAATTGCAATTCGAAATTAAGACTTTGATGTTGACACCATTCAAGCTTCTTGTTAAGGTGAGAAATCTCGTTTGAAAGTTTATTTTGCACATCATCACTGTGTTTCATCAGTTTCTTATTTTCACTCTTTAATGTCTCAACTTGTTCATTCAACAATTTATTATCATCAGTGTGATCATCAACAAGCATAGCAGTACTAGACTCATACAAAGAATTCATAATCACAGATAATATATCAGCATTAATAACATATTCTAAGAGTCGATCAGCCTCTTTTTCAAACCTTTGTTTTTTCGTTGTTGTTTTGAAATTGTTTGTTCAGTTGCATTGAAAACTTCCATCATTGATTGTACCTCTGTCTGAAGTTCCTGTTTCCAACGTGTAGCACAAAGACGCAAATGTTGAACATGTGGCAAAAATTGTTTTTGAAAGATTTCCCTCTTTGCTTTTTCGTAAGCATTCTGAAAAGTTGCAACAGTTATTTCTGAGTTTCTTTCAATTGCTTGTTCTAAAAAATGTATGTCTTCCACAAACGTATCAAAATACCGCATAACACGACAACGTTTTGGTAATGGTTTAATTTGACCTGAATCGGATAAAGGACCATTTATTTGTGCTACTGGTTTAACAGGACCGACATCTTCTAAATACCCAGGTTGTGTTAAGTACCAAGTTTGTTCAGTTTTCTCTTTTTGAGGCACAAAAGAAGTATATAAATGAGGAAATGTTGAGTAAAAAAAAAGGTGTGTCATAAAAAAGAGTGCTCATTTTAGATCTAGTCTCATCTTCTTTTTCCTCTTCTTCTTCACAATCATATACAACAACACGCACAACAGATTCATCGAATAAATGTTCGGCACTATATAACTTTGGAATTTCCTTGAGTGCTGTTTTTAGAAAACAAGGTGTTTCGTAACCAATAGCATAACCACACCCATGAGGGTTTTGTTTCAAAGTAAACTTTTGAATTGTAGTAATGGATTCACCCGTTTTATAAACAACATGTTTGAACTCTTTTAGTTTCTTTTCCAATTCAACAACTTCTTCAACGTAAGAATCAATCTTTTTCCTTGACTTTAGTTTATGTTCTCTAAACTCAGCTTGACAAATGGACAACTCGGATTTGGTTTTTGAAAGTTCATCGTTGAGTTGAGTGATTTGTTGTTTATTTTCAAACCTTTCTTTTTCCATTTGTGAGATTAAATCATTTTTGGAAGCAGTTAATTCATGAAGTTGATGTTGTAAATCTTGTGCTTTAACATAAGATTTTTGGAAAGCAATTTCAAAACTTTTTTCTCTATTATCGCGTGTTTCAAAATTTGTTATTTGTAATTTACAGCACTCAAGGTCTTTCGTTAGTGATGCAATTTTGGCTTTCAGTTTGGCATTTATATCATTACACTTTTGTGCCTGAATTTGGGTGGTCATAAGCATGGTTCTGAGTTCTGAATCTGGATCAGTCGAAGGTTCATTTTGTTCAAACTGATCATTATGATCATCATAAATTGGATTATCAAATACAACAGCTTGGTTAATTTGAACGTCGTCATCAAATGTAACCACAGGGTCAATTTGATCATCGTCGTCAAATGTAACAAATGTGCTTATTTGCTCATCCTCTTGACTAGATAATAATGAGTCATTTTGAACAACTTGCTCCTCGTCTGATGCAGATGCAGAAGGTGAGGCAATATCATGTATTAAGCATGTGTTTAAATCATGTACCTCAGACAGACCATCAGTGTCATACACTGGGCCTGAATCACTCAGATGTAGTTCCTGCATATTGGCCATAAGCATAACTGCAGCATTTGCTTCCAGATCTTCCATGTCATCATCAGATTGAGCATTGGCCATGAAGCTGTTATCCTTAGCTTTCCCATTTCCACGTGCTTCATCCTTAAAGGCCAGAAGTAATGCCTCCTTGTGATACTTGCTGCCTTGAGTTCTTGGTGAAGGACATGCAGTAGCCAAATGACCCACTCCGTTGCAGTTGTAGCATCGAATGACAGTGTTACCAGAATCTGTATTACCCGTTTCAACAATTTCAACCCTTTTATGAGGAGCAGCAACATTGTTCTGAAAGCTACCATTTGCATTAAACCGCTGACCATTTCCAGAATTACCCATATTACCACGAAAACCAGATCTACCAAAGTTACGATTCTGAACCTCAACTCGGCCATCATTAACAACAGCTTGATTCCTAGTGTTAAATGAAGAACGAAGACGGTTGTTAGACTTGTTGGAGAATTTGCTGAATGCTTTAGCAATGAGTGCAATTCCTTGGTTCAAGTTGTTGAATTCCTCTTCATCTTCATCATTGTTAGCATTGGAGTAGAACATGGAGTCATTGTTGTCATACGAATCAGTTGAACTGACGTTGCTTTGCTGAGTATCATATGTGAGTAGTGGTTGTGAAGGATTTGGTTGATGGTAGTTGAAGTAATTTTGTTCCTGAACATAAGCATGGTTTGAAGGTTGTGGAGTAAAGTGAGATTGAGCAACAAGTGCTAATGAGTTAGGATTTGGATGAGGTGACAAATTTGCACGAAGAACTCTATCCTTGTTCACTTCACTCTCATGGAGCTTCAGATAATCAAACAACAATCCATATGGTGCATCATGAAGATTCTTGGCCTGCCTGACAAACGTGACATATTTCTTCCATTCATAACCAAGAGAACTTAGAAACTTAGTGTTGATTGCAATCCTGGGGAGTATGATGTTGTGTCGATCCAAATCATTGATGATGTTAGTGAAGCGATGATAGTAAGACTCAAGCGATTCCCCTGATTCAATCATGAAGTCTTCATATTCCATATAAAGCTTTGATTGCATGTCTTCTTGATTCAATTCAGTGCCTTCCATCAAGAGATGAACATGTTCCCACATATCCTTAGCAGTTTTCTGAGCATCAATACTTCGAAAGATCGGATTAGGTATTCCCTGAAGAATGTAGATCATTGCAAGTTCATTTGCTTCCCGATGAAGTTGTTTCTCTATGGTGAGTGAGGATTCAGCAAGTGGGGTAACAGTGTCAGGTCTTGGAGGATTTGCATCAGGATCACCTGGAGTCATTGTAGTTGGCCATTGAAATGGACCTTCAAGAATGACCTTTTTCATAAACTTCCCATGAGTTTTCTTAAGTTCAATGAATCGCAAGAAACGACTAGCCCATTGAACGTAGTTGCCTGGTGTGAGCATTGGAGGAATGTCAAGAGACCCAGCTTCATGTCGAGATTGCTGACTAGTGATTGCTTCGCACATTTGATCAAACCAATGTGTTTGCTTAGTTGGTGGAAGATTGGTTTACATTTGCTGATGCAAGTATGGTTGTTGTTGTGGAAATTGTTGTTGGTGCATTAAGAGTTGATGTTGTTCGTGCATGTAGTATGGTTGATGATACTGTTATTGATACGGTTGTTGAATCGGTTGCTGATACGGTTGTTGTTGACGATTCTGTTTTAGCTGTTGATGCTGATGAAGGTAATTGTAGTACGGAGGTTGAGACATAATGAAAGACTTGTGTGTAAATGGATCTTGTAGAAGGTATAAGTGATAAACCAATTCTCAAAAACTATCCCAAATGTGTTCTCGAAACTTAGTATGTTGAATATCTCGAAAGTCAGTCAAAGTCCAAAGTGTTCTCGAAATTTTGATGTGATCTCGAAAATGTTGTGTGATCTCGAAAAAAACTTCTAAGTTCTCGATAAAAGATCTCGAAAACAGGTTCTCGATAAAATGCAAATTATCGAGATCACCCAAACTTGTGAAATCAACAAAGTTCTCGAAAGAGTTGTGAAAGGATTTTGAAAACAACAAAATTGTCGAAAACAAAGAGAGTTCTCGATAAAGAATGTGTGTTCTCGAAAACTTTCAAGATTTCGAAAAGGGTCCAAAAATTTTCGAGATTATACAATAACGAAAATATCTAACGAGTCGAAGTGTTTTCTTTCTTATACAAGAGAGAAAAACACTGAGTAAGCAACGGTAACACAAAAGGAGCAAGTCTACGTGTTCTTGAAAGTTAAGGGCTTAGTGTTCTCGAAAATAGGCTAAATTTTGTTTTTGAATAAAGCACACCAAGAACGAGTTTTTAATCCAAGATTCTTGTACAGCTAGCTTTAAAATGATGAAATCTTAAAGAAAGTTGCAAACTTTATAAATTTTTCAAAAATTTTTATGTTTTCGAAAAATAATACAAAATTCGAATCTTTATGATTTTTTTTTATGAAAAAGTTGAAAATTTTTGTTTGTAATGATTTGTAACACAAGTTTAGAAGTAAAGGTGTGTTAGAAATCAATAACCAAGCAAAAGATTTGAACTTTTTAACAAAAAATAACGAAGTAAAAACTAAGATATATTGCGTACGAATTCAAAACCAAAGAAATACCCTCTTCTAGCGATTGATACCACTTGTTAGGTCACCATATTGTAAACACAAGTATAGGTTTTGGTAGAAATGAGATGAGAATAAAGATTGGTTGATTAAATCAATATGAAAGATGAAAGTGCAAGAGTTTTGTTGAGATAAAGACCTTGATAGATCTTAGAGCACTCTTGAATCGTTAGCAATGTTTATGTAATCACAAACACACTAATAGAAAGTCTCTAATACTTGTATTATAAAGCGGAAACAAACACAAGTTAAGAACACAGAATACTAAGAACTCTTTGATCCTCTATGGATCTTTTATAAAAACTAAAACTTGTTTTTCAACTCGTACATAGAATATAATAATGTGTTCCTTTTATAGACAAGAAACCCTAAACCTAAACTGTTTCACAAGAAACGTATATTTTATAAACTATAGAAGATATGCATTATAATTTTCCTAATAAAGCTCATGCATATCCTAACTGAATTACAAAATACGCGGTTTATCTATATCCGCAGAAACATAATATGCGGAAACTATACTTCCGCAGAAACACTTCTTCAGCAGAATCTAGCTCTTCAGTAGATTCCGTCAGCAGTATCCTTCAGCAGAATTCTCTCTTAGCAGAATTCCCAACAATCCTCCCCTAATCTTGAATTTGAAATGGTGAAGTTCAAGATTCTTGATAGATCTTTAACACTTCTGAACAAGAGGATTGACTTCAAACATCAGCAGCAAAGAATCAAACCCACCACTTCTCTATGAATGGCAAACTTTAAACATCAGATCTTTGCAGCAACAAATGACAAAATGTACATCAAAACATATTAGTTTCATACTATTCTCATCACATCCAGGTGTGTTAACTCCTGTGAGAGGTGAATCATTGAAAATAATGGATTTGATGTCTCTTTACCAATAGCCATCACTACTGGAGTAGCCAAATGTTTAAGTTCAAAAACTATGGTACACTGATAACCATATGATTTTTAGTAAATCATCAACTATAAACGGATTTGAGTTGTCTTTACCTGTAGCCGTTTGCTCAGGACTAGTCAATTCTTAGGTTGAATAAATCACCTTTGGTGAATTGATTACCAAATATGGTATTCCACTGCCTTTACCACAAACCATACACTTGTGGGCTAGCCAATTATTTGGAATCCAAAAGGAAAAATCCATGGTCAATTGAAAACCATTCAACTCTCAGCTGTGAAGCATGGGTGAGTTGAGTACCCAATAGTTTTGAGCAAACTATTACAGCTATCAACAGATTTGACATGTCTTTACCAAAGCTGTACCCTTTGGACTAGCCAACTTTTTGATGGAATAGTCAACATCATGGTAAGTTGATAACCATAAAACAAATATACAACAAAGTTAACTTTTTTTTTAAAAAAAAAAGAAAACTAAAAAGAAAAATAAGAAAACAAAACAAAGATACAACAAAATACCATCAAACAGCTCTGGCTACCCTGATCCTGTTCTTGAACAACCTAATCAAAGATTCAGCAAACAATCTAGCATTCCCAACTGGATCAGGAGGTATTTCCAACTTGTGTAAAAGCATCTTCTCCATTAAAGGCACAGATAGAGGATAATCCTTATCAATGAACATTATTACCCTTATACCAGTGGTAGTCTCCAAGACATGAACATAAGGAAGAGGGTAAAATTTCCAACTTAAGACTTTCCACCAATGATTATTCTTCCAGACTGCATAACCAGTACCATTAGGAGAAGTAGAATCCATAAGTACCCTAAGATCACCCAAAAGATATAATCCAGCAAATGTAGAAGTATGAGAAGCATAATACTTGAGAACCAAGTCATAGAGAGTCAGCAAATCTTGATGATCCACTAGATACAAAATTTCTTGCAGAAAGGTAAAGGATAGAGATGTTCCATCAAGCCTATGAATTGTATTAATCTGTCCATTAGAAGACAGTTCCCAGTTAACCAACACATCTCTAATACCCTCTGGCCAATCATCAGGAGATCCTTCTTTAATAAATGAAGATTCAATAGCATCTAGATCCACTTCCCTATGCACTGAAGAAGATGAGACTGTCATCCTTGCCATCCTTTTAGCCCTTCTACCAGGAATATATATAGAAGAATGATGAGAAGAAGGTTCAGTAGCAGAGACATCTGCTGACTCATGTGTTTCCACTGATGAAGGAACCAGTGGAACATCAGTAGATACTTCAGCAGCTACATTAGCATCCATCTTCATCCTAATTTGTTCATCCCTAGCAGCAGCAAGCTCAGCTTCTTTAACTTTGATCTCATGAATTCTTGCCAAATCAGCTTGTTGATCATCATGCAAGAGCTTTGCAGCTTCTTCACCCAATCTATCCTCCTCCATTTGTCTTCTGGTTCTCTTCTTAGAAGGAATATCTTCTTCTACAACTTTTGCTTTACCTTTGTCAAGAACAGATGAAGCAACAACAGTAGTTGTATCAGCAGCAATGGAAACATCACCAGCAGTAGGAGATAAAGAAGCAGCAAATACAGTAGCAGCTTCAATTTCATCCTGCTTGAAGGTCTGAGAAGGGGATTCTTCACCAATGGAAGATAGAGTAGCAGCAAGCTTAGGAGCGAGAAGGCCATCATGATGCAATCTAGTCTTGATTCTATTATAATGAAAGATTAATTGTTCATCTGAGAATGACCAGACTTGCTTCTTAGTCCAAGTATGATTATACAGGGCACTGCTCTGATTCTTCATAGATACCCTCATCATATTCCTTTGCTGTGCTTGGGTAAGAGGTTTATTCCTCTTTGCTTTGGCCATTTGTGCAGCTTTTTCTTTCCTTCTCTGTTTCATAAATGCAGCCATTCGAGGAGCATAATCATCTTCATCCACATCATCTCCAAGAATTTCCTTAGCTAAACCAGGAGTAGAAATCACTTGTCAGGTCTTGGAGGATTTGCATCAGGATCACCTGGAGTCGTTGTAGTTGGCCATTGAAATGGACCTTCAAGAATGACCTTTTTCATAAACTTCCCATGAGGTTTCTTAAGTTTAATGAATCGCAAGAAACAACTAGCCCATTGAACGTAGTTGCCTGGTGTGAGCATTGGAGGAATGTCAAGAGTCCCAGCTTCATGTCGAGATTGCTGACTAGTGATTGCTTCGCACATTTGATCAAACCAATGTGTTTGCTTAGTTGGTGGAAGATTGGTTTGCATTTGCTGATGCAAGTATGGTTGTTGTTGTGGAAATTGTTGTTGGTGCATTAAGAGTTGATGTTGTTTGTGCATGTAGTATGGTTGATGATACTGTTGTTGATACGGTCGTTGAATCGGTTGTTGATACGGTTGTTGTTGACGATTCTGTTGTAGCTGCTGATGTTGATGAAGGTAATTGTAGTACGGAGGTTGAGACATAATGAAAGACTTGTGTGTAAATGGATCTTGTAGAAGGTATAAGTGATAAGCCAATTCTCGAAAACTATTCCAAGTGTGTTCTCGAAACTTGTTGTTGAATATCTCGAAAGTCAGTCAAAGTCCTGGTGATCTCGAAAGTTTGGGTGTGATCTCGAAAATATGGATGTGATCTCAAAGATGTTCTCGACAAAATTGAAAATGATTTCGAAAAGTTCACAAGTTTTCGAAAACAGAAAGTGATTTCGAAAAAATGTATGATGTTCTCAAAAGTTTTCAAGATTTCGAAAAGGGTCCAAAAATTTTTCGAGATTATACAAAATCGAAAATATCCAACGAGTCGAAGTGTTTTCTTTCTTATACAAGAGAGAAAAGCACTGAGTAAGCAACAGTAACACTTATGGAGCGATTATGTGTGTTCTCGAAAGTTAAGGGCTTTGGTGTTCTCGAAAATAGGAAGTTTTTTTGTATTTGTTAAAAGCAATCCAAAAACACGTTTTTAATCCAAGATTCTTGTACAACTAACCTTAAAATGATGAAATCTTAAAGAAAGTTGCAAACTTTTACCACCTTTAAAAAATCTCAAGGATCTCGAAAAATAGTACAAGTGTACGAATGGATTATTTTTGAAAAATTTTTGAGACTTTGTTGGTTGTTTGAGTTTGTAGTACAAGTTTGAAGACAAAGATGTGATATAAACACGAAACAAACAAGAAAGTAGCAAGATTTTTTGAAAAATAACGAGTAAAAACAAGTTGTTTGGATCGAAGGAAACAAAAACAAAAGTTTACACCTTCTTCTTGCGATTGATACCACTTGTTAGGTCACCGTATTGTAAACACAAGTATAGGTTTTGGTAGAAATAAGATGAGAATAAAGATTGGTTGATTAAATCAATATGAAAGATGAAAGTGCAAGAGTTTCTTTAAGATAATGAAATAACAAACAATTGTTATGTTAACATGAGCTTAGTATTTATAGGCAAGGTCTAGCGCAACATTCCCTTCCCTTCCTATCTTTCTAAACGTGGGCTTTTAGGCCCGTTGGACGCTTACATAACTTATTACATAATCATAAGATAGATAAGTAAACTAGCAACCTATTACATGAAGTAAAAATGACCGAGACTTGAGAGATTACGTAAAACGTGATCCTAACATCGCATGATAACGAGCTGATTTGGTTTATGCTCAATCTTAAACTGGCCAATAAATAGTTTTATGAGATTGCGAAAATAAGGGGAAAAGATGACGAGGATGCTAATTTGGATGAGAATTTAAGTGGATAGCTAGATAAATTTTTACAAAAGATACATTGTTCGCTGTATTTTATTTACTATTTCAACTAGAAAAAGAGTCATTGCTTTTGGTTTGATCATTATAGCCTTAATAGGGGTACTTTCATTATTCGCATTGCATTTGGTGTGGTTGATAAATATGATTTGTCATCAATTAGGAAGGTTATGTTAGGCGCTGCACCGTTAGGGAAAGTGCTTGAGGAAACCATTAGGAGCAAGTTCCCTAACGCTAAGCCTGGACAAGTAAATGATCTGGTTAGACATATATCTCTAACGTTCTGCATGGGCCAATTTGGCCCTTTTTGGTATCCTTTTTAGCCTCTAAAAACAGAGCAGATTCATGTTTTTATATATAAAAAAACTTGATTCCTAAGAAAAAGAAAATTATGTAACCATGTAAAGTGATTTTAGTTATTTGTCCGTTAGATCACATAAGAAAATCAAGTTAAAGGTTAAATCATATGGATATTAGTGTTAAATCAAACATAATAAAACCTGAGAGGATCTTATTTATGGATGCTTAAAATGAAAGCCTAAATGTAGTGGCTCTGAGCAGGTACACAAGATTCACTGAAATGGTATCATGAATGTACAACAAAGAATGTTACAAAATTTTGTAACCTTCAATATGTTGTTACAATATCTAATTTCAGATTCTTTGTGACAGGATTTGTGACACCACTATAACATGACATCATTCGCAGAGGTTTGTGCATCAGTTTACGTGTTTGATCCATGCATCCTGCTTTATATAATAGACTCCGTTTGGTTCAAATGCGACTGATTTCTTATGAATGCAAGACGACGTGGAAAAATCAGCCCGAGATAGGTCCGCGGTTGGTCTTTTCTACATCTGTAAGTTAGAAAACAATATTGAAGGTTTCTGGATGGACTGGTCGTTAGCTTCATTATTTCATGTTATTTGGTTTTCGATTAGAATGATTATTAAGTGTTATTGTCTTACTATGTAACTTCTATTCGATAAAATATGCGCAAAAAAAACGCTTAATTTTTAAAAGAAATTGTTAATTCATACTATATAGGGTTTATATTCAAACATTAACGGGCTTGCAAAATACAAAAACATGGAACCCGACCCACTTTCTACTTAAAAAAATACCATGCAATAATCAACGACAT
>LBNU01025502.1:66057-92095 GCA_014162995.1 Artemisia annua
CGGGGCTCACTTTGCCAAGGCATCTGCAGGATGATGCTGACCAGCAGCCGGACTTCTACCTGAAGCCTGACGTGGCGCAGTTAAAGGTACCTCTCTTTGCTCAACCGCGTGATATTCTTAATCCATTCCTTATTGAGAAAGAGATACCTTTGCAGAGGTCCTTAACTGCTCACGCCTCCAGGCTTGCCAGGAAGAAGGGCGTCAAAGGGAAAGCCATTTTGTGCGGCATCGGTGCAGCGCATCTTCCTAGGTCGGATGGTGTGCCTGTCACCGTGCCCACTGTTTCCCTCAGTGATGCTGAGTTGCTGAAAAGACTTAGTGATTCTAAGGAAGCAGCTTTTTGCGGGAGCTCCACCTAGCTAAGGCGTACACATAGCTTTTAGGCGTTGTACTTAGCATTTTTGAATAGACTTGTATAAACATTTTGTCTATATATGAAAATTTTGTTTGTACTAAGCATTTTCATAATTTCCAATTACTTATGCTTTTGTGTTTGAACTTGTTGTTCTTTTGTAAATACTTTGAGCGCATGTTGTACATAACTTACGTATCTTTGTATTAAGACATCTTAAGTATCCAAGCGTGCTAAAGAAAATCATAATCATGTATGAAGTTCATAAGGTAGATACCATGTTCGTGAATGGAATTTCTAACTTAGTAAAAAGAAGAAATCACAGTTGTCTATGAATTTTTGTAAGTGTACTTGTCGTATTGCGAATATTATTTCAAGGAATCAAGAGTCTTGGTTTCCTAAGTTGTTAAACGCGCACAGTGTGCAATATTGCGCATCTATCGTGGGGTGCGCAAGGAACTTGCGCCAACGTCTTGAGCGTAAGGTGTTTAACAAGGATGCGTAATCCGAAGTTGATAGGTTTGCAACCCTCTTACTCAACGAGTTGTTTAGTAGGTTAACTCATCCTTTTACCAACGTGGGTATTAGTAAGTGCATGCACGCCATGTAGGCTAAAGGTAATGTAACCAATACATTGAAACATAAATAGTATTTAAATAACAATGTAAAGAAATTGTTTCGCGGAGTTAGCTAGAAACCGCGAATTTGAATTAATACTTGCAAGTTTTTGTAAAAGAGAAACATTACTTATCTAGATAAGGTAAAAAAAAGAAAAGTACATGGATCTTTATTAGGGCACTTTCTAAAGTGCGCGAGTGTCCATGTTGTCCGTAGCCTTTCCTAAAGGTAGCATCTCTTGGGATTGCGAACGTTCCACGTGCGTGGTAGCTCATGGCCGTCCTTATCGCGCAGCTTGTACGCTCCTTTTCCAAGTGCTTCAACGACCTCGTAAGGTCCTTCCCACTTTGGTCCTAGCTTTCCTGTGTCTTCTGCGCGGCTTGAGTCGTTTTCGCGGTATACGAAATCGCCTGGTCTGAATGAAGTGCTTCGTACTTTGGCATCATAGTATCCTTTCATTCTTGATTTGGCTTTTTCTTCTCGTATCGCTGCACGTTCACACCTTTCTTCCAGAAGATCCAAGTCTATGCGCCACTCATCATCATTTGTGGTGATGTTAACTTCCGCAGTACGGATAGTTGGCATTCCAATTTCGGTTGGTATTACAGCCTCTGTCCCGTAGACAAGAGAGAAGGGAGTGTCTCCGTTGCTAACCTTGATGGTTGTTCGGTGTGCCCAAAGAACATGTGACAGTTCTTCTACCCATCTTCCTTTATGTCTGTCTAGGCGCGCTTTGATCCCTTCACCCAGACTAGAGTTCGCGCGTTCAACCAGACCATTGGTTTGTGGGTGAGTTACTGACGCAAAGTGTTGCGTGATATTCAGTTGTTCATACCAATCTTTAAATGGATTATCACGGAATTGTTTTCCGTTATCTGAGATAATTTCACCAGGTAATCCAAAGCGACATACTATGTTGTCCCATACAAATCGTTTTACTTGGTTACCTGTTACGGTCGCTACTGCCTTTGCCTCGATCCACTTAGTAAAGTAGTCTATTGCCACAATAAGGAATTTCAATCCACCTGCAGCAACGGGGAAAGGTCCAGCGATGTCAATACCCCACTTATAGAATGGCCATGGTGATGTGATGGGTGTTAGCTCATGCTGTGGTCGGCGCGGGATGGGTCTGTGAACTTGACAATCGCTGCACTTCCGTACCAAATCTCGCGCATCACGGTGCATCGTTGGCCAATAGTATCCTGACCTTAGGGCTCGCGCCACAATGGACCGTGGTCCTGAATGCATGCTGCATGAGCCAGCGTGGATCTCTCGAAGTACATAGTCTGCCTGAAGAGGTCCAACGCATCTAAGCCATGGTTGCAAGAATGAGCGCCTATATAAGACGTCATCTCTAAGCTCGAATCGTTGTGCTGCGCGCCGTATTCGTCGAGCTTCCTTCTGTTCTTGGGGGAGTGTGCCCTTGCTGATGAAGTCCACTATAGGTGTCATCCATGTAGGGCCTTCTTCTTCTATCACCGTGGATACTTCCATCTCGGAGATCGATTTGTCTTTTAAGATTTCCACCAATACCTGTTTGGACAGATGAGCAAAACTTGTAGACGCAATCTTGCTCAGCGCGTCTGCTTTCTTGTTCTCCCCTCTAGGGACCTGCTTGATTGTAAATCTGTCAAAGCCTTGGATTAAGGACTTTGTTTTTTCGAGGTATTGGATCATGTTCTCTTCTTTGGCTTCGTATTCTCCTGACACCTGGTTGGCTACCAATCTGGAATCTACGTTTGCCTCTAGGTTGCGTACACCCATTCGTGCTGCGATGCGTAATCCAGCGATTAGGGCTTCGTATTCTGCCTCGTTGTTCGTGGCAGTGAATTCAAAGCGCAGGGCATATGTGAATTCCATTCCTTCTGGGTTGGTAAGGATGAGGCCCGCGCCTGAACCATCTACGCATGAAGATCCATCCGTGAACAGGATCCATGGTTCTTGCAAGTCAACCTTTGGTTGTTGAGGAGTGTCATCAGTGTCCGGCTTTTCAATGATGAAGTCTGCAAGTATTTGGCCCTTGATTGCAGTGCGTGGTCTATAGGAGATGTTGTGTTCACCTAGTAATACGCTCCACTTCTGCAATCGCCCAGACGCGTCGGGCTTGGAGATTACTTGCTTGATGGGTTGATCTGTGATAACCGCTATAGGGTGCGCTTGAAAGTATCTGCGCAGTCTTTTGGCTGCAAATACTAGCGCCAGTACTAGCTTTTCCATCGGGCTATAGTTGATCTCCGTTTTCTTAAGCGCTTTGCTTACGAAGTACACAGGTGTTTGTACTGAATTCCTATCCGTCAATAGTACTGCGCTTACTGCCCCATGAGTTGCGGATAAGTACATTATCAACTCCTCCCCTGGTCGGGGTGCGACTAACTTGGGAAGCGCTGCTATTGTTTGTTTGAGCTGCTGAAACGCTTCCTCCGCTTCGGTAGTCCAGCGAAAGTCTCCCTTTTTTGTACACTTCTTGAGTGTTTTAAATAGTGGTAGTGACTTGTCCGCTGACTTGGATAGGAATCTGTTTAGACCGGCTAGCTTCCCATTCAAGGATTGGACTTCCTTCAACGTGCGTGGTGAGGGAAGTTGTATGACTGCTTCTGTCTTTTCTGGGCATGGTTTAATGCCATCCGGTTCTATCAAGTATCCTAAGAACATGCCTTCTGTAGCGCCAAAAGTGCACTTCTTAGGGTTTAGCTTCATATTGATTTTCCGTAGTGTCTTGAACGTTTCTTCAATATCGCGCACTACTTCATCTTCAGTATGGCTCTTTATGACTAGGTCATCAACGTAGACTTCCAGGTTGCGACCCACTTGCTTTTCAAATGCATTATCCACCAAGCGCTGGTAGGTGGCACCTGCATTCTTTAGTCCAAAAGGCATCTTCGTGTAACAATAGACGCCTTGGCTCGTATGGAAAGCTGTCTTTTCCTCATCTTCCTTAGCCATTTGGATTTGGTGGTACCCTTTGTATGCGTCCAAGAAGCATTTAAAGGGGTATCCACATAAGGATTCCACTTTCCAATCTATCTCTGGCAGTGGGTAGCAGTCCTGCGGGCATGCTTTGTTGAGGTCTGTGAAGTCCACGCACATTCGCCAACTGCCATCGCTCTTTTTAACCATGACTGGATTAGACAGCCAGTCATGGTAGTAGACTTCTCGCATGACGCCTGCGTCCACAAGCTTGTGTACTTCCTCCAAGATGGCTTTCGCGCGCTCTGGAGCTTGGCCGCGCTTCTTCTTCCTTATTGGTGGATATCCTTGTCGGATTTGTAGCTTGTGTTCTGAGATCGATCGCGGTACGCTAGTCATATGTTTTGGCTCCCATTCGAAGATATCCAAGTTCTTTTGCAGGAGTGCGCACACGGCTGCTCTTCCTTTATCTGACAGTGAGCCCCCAAGCGATATCTGTTGTTCAGGGTAATCAGGGTGGATTGCCACTTTTAAGTTCGGTATCTTGGCTGCGCCATGCTCTGGAGTGTGTGTTGCCTCACATGTAACCGTATTACATTCTTCGGGAGGCACATCGTTGTTGTATAGGGTGACAATGCCGCCTTCTACTGGGAATTTTAGCATTCCATGTGCTGTGGATGGCACTGCGCGCAGGGCTGATATTCCCGATCTTCCGATAATGCCATTGTATGGCGAGGGGGATCTGATCACCATAAAGTTCATCCACGCTTTTGTGAAGTGCTCCTTGTTGCCGACCATGACTAGCAGCCGTAGTTGTCCTATTGGCCATATCTTTTCTCCTGTGAAGCCTGTTAAAGATGATGCGGCGGGGACCAACTGGCTTTGTATCTCAGGTCGTAGTCTCTTGAAACAATGTTCGTACATTATTTCTGCGGATACTCCTCCATCAACGTACATGCGGTGGATATAGTGACCCCCCGCATTTATTTCAATGGTGAGTGGCTCCGCCACTGCGTTGTCCGCAGTCAACTTGGGGAAAGAAATTCATCGCTAGAAGAGAACCTCTGGCTGACCTTTTGCTTGACTTGCGTTGCCATGATTGTATCATGTAAATTGTGTCTGCCTTGTCAATTAGTTGGCGTAGCTGGACGCACTCATTCGTTGTATGGCCCTTCTGTCCATGATAGTCGCAGTACCCAGTCCCTGTGCGCTTCCCTTCTGGTGTGCGCATTGGTGGGGGTTTAGGGAAGTTTGCTCCTTCTGTTGCGAATATCTCTCGCGGAGTTTTTGTCAACGGGGTATACTTGCCGTTCCCCCGTGCGCCTCCGTCATTACGATAGCTTTTATTGCGATTACCGCTATGGTCATTGGATTGTCTCCTTGACTGTTCTTGCGGTCTGTAATTCGAGTATCCCTTCTTGCTATCTGCGACGGCAGCTTCTCCTTGGATGAAAGACCTTGTGCGCTTCATTAATTCATCAAAGGTTTGGGGAACTGTATCATTTAATTTTTTGATAAGCTCTTGGTTATTTATCCTATTCATAAATCCTGAAATTTTTAGTATTTCAGGACACGCTTTGATGTGTATGCATTCATCTTTGAAGCGCTCCATGAAGGCGCTCGTTGATTCCCCTTGGCGCTGTTTAATTCTGGCCAATTCTACCGGGTCCTTAGCGCACTTCTTTCTTTGAGTGAAGTTCAAGCGGAATGCTTTCCGCAACTCTTCATACCCCTTTATGCTTCTTCGTGGAAGTTTGCTAAACCAAGTTCGCGCATTCCCCACTAATGTGGAATTAAACATATGGCACCACTCAGGTTGTGGCCAATTTTCGATACTAGCAGCGAATTCGAAAATTTTTAGGTGACCATCAGGGTCACCCGTTCCATCATATGTTTTAACATTGGAAGGCATGCGCCTTTTCTTGTCGTCCGAATAGTCGCTGATGCGCTTTGAGAACGCATCGACCTTTTGGCGACGCCAAGGAAGGGATATGTCCTCGTCCTCTTCCTCGCAACGTCTTCCTCTGGACTTCCAGTGTCCCGTTTCTTTATCCTCGTTGTCCGAGGAGCTGCTCGAGGAAGAATCGTTTCTTTTACGGCGCTTGCGCCGTTTTTCTTCGGAGTCTGAGCTAGAGGGGCTTTCACTTGGGAAAAATCGTCTCCCTGGTCTGTCGTGAACTCTTCTGCTTCCAGATCTAGAAGAGTTCTCGCTTGGTGAGCGCCGTGGTCCGAGTCTATCGCGGACTCTGCGACTACCTAGCCTAGAGTGGACGTTAGTGCGTCGCTCATTACCCTCGTACTCCTCCGAGTACTGCGAATTAGATGCTGTACCGAGCCTAGAGTGGACATCGGTACGCCTCTCGTTATTCTCGCGCTCTAGGTAGCGCGGTGGGGATGTTCCATCGAAGTCAAGCCGAGCGTGTAAGTTCTGGCTCAGCCTTCTTCTTGCCTCCTCTTGGAGGAGATTGGTCAACGTTTCGTAATTTTTGGATACAAAATTTTTCAACGTTGACTCCTGAGTATCTTCTTCCAGCGCAATGATATTTTCTTCCAAAGCAGTCCCCTTATCTCGGTTAGGCGCGCCTGGTGGCACAGTGTTGTTCACTGTGGGTACCGTTTGATGGGGAGTGTTGAAGAGATTACGCTGGAGATCATCAGTGTTTGGGACCACCGTGGTGGTCTGAGTCGTTTCTGCGGGTAATTCTACTGTTGGAAGAATTGGGGGTAGTCCCGGTTCCTGGTGACCAGGCGCACTGGTTGTTCCAGTGGTTTGCCTAGAGGTTAGGTCTTGATAGTTCTTCCTCTGGGGATCACCACGTGTCTTATCCAACAGCGGAGTCCGCTGATTTAGGTTTTTATGCTTCGTCATCCTAGTTCTTAGTGTAGGGTCCCACGGATGGCGCCACTTGTTGATACAAAAGTTGGGCGTTCCTTGTTTGGGTTCCTGTTCTCGTACCAATTAGATCTTAATGCTCTTGAGACCTGCGCACTAAGAAAGCAACAGACACCATTAGGCTTATCGAGGGATTGTTTCCCCCGATTATCCTCCGGCGTGAGAGTAAGTAATCGATTTAGGGTTGTGAAGAGTTTTAGGGTTGTCAGTCGTACCTTTGACGAGAGCTATGATTGCGCCCTATATATACACACGGAACTGATAAGGTTTCGTGTTCCTCACTCTTCGGTGTATCCACCGATATCGGATATTCGATATATATCTCCTTATTTAGGAGATGTCCTATATCTAATCCATAACTGTTATCATAATGGCCCACTCGTGATGGGCTTAATGTTAGTGAGTCATGATATTCAGGTTCGTGACCCGAATATAGACTATACGTCATCAGCAATTGCAACCACAACAAAAAACATACCACAGAAAAACAAATAAATAAAAAAAACTACACACACAAAACACTTGAAACTTGCGGTTGGCAGGCCAACCATAACTTTGAAAAAGATGGTGACCGTTCATTGTTCGGTTGGATGGGAGGCAACATTACCATTAGCATATGCTGAAACAGGCCTTGAACCGGAAATAATAATAATAATAATAATAATAATAATAATAATAATAATAATAATAATAATAATAATAATAATAATAATAATAATAAATAAATAAATAAATAAATAATTGTCCTAAGACTAGCAGAGATAGCTTTAAATTTTTTTGGATAATTGGTTTTGACTTGGACGGATGGCTCGAACAACGGGGGCTCGGACAAGCTGTCTAAAACCAGTTTACCATCTTCTCTATTTACTATTTTCTATTTTCATACAGATAAAAAAAAAATATATGTAGAAGCAGTGTTTTCAAGAGGGAACAGGAGGAACAAAAACTGACTATACTTAGAAGGCAGCGATGGTAGAGATGGCACGATTGGTGATAGGTGGCTGTTTTGGTGATGGGCAGGGCGACCGGTTGCGGAAAAGTAATAGGAATTATATATTTAACTTCAAGTAAATAGTAATTCAAATGACACATTGTATAATTATCTACTAGTAGGACAAGATCAAAAGAAAAATATGTCAAGAAACAAATTAAACATCAAATCTGCCTTTTCAAATATATTTGTCGTAACTAATATTTCCAAATTCCAACCACCATGGAGGTAGTAGATATAAACTTGTGGTTTTTCTTATAGACAACAATGTTGTGATGTTAGATTGATAGTTACTGGGACAGAATTGTCCATTGCTTCGTTCGTCAATTTGAAATAAATAAAGATAAATTCATTATTTATACACACAACTGTCATGATCGACTACATTAAGCCAGGTACTAGCTCGTATATATGAAACAACACTCTCCTCCTCAGCAGGGTACTTGTGAAATTCTTTTTAGATGCATGTCAATCGATGCATCATCAATCATCATATACGAGTTTAACTTTATCTTTCTACTATAAGAAACCTCCCTGTTAGAAAACTAGTTTCTTTGATTGATCATGAGAGATTTTTGAAAAATTAAGCTCTAGCTTTCAACTTATTGAAAGGCCGCTCAACTATTAAACATTTTACTTTTAAATCATCCATTTTTTTAAACCAACTTATGGGTCATCTAAGTATATTTTTGTTTTCCTTTATATCAACATCTTTCAAATTTTGCCGGATATTCATAGAATAAAGATAAATTTAACATATCAACATAATGATATTACAATTAAACATAAAATATTAGTTAAATTATTTTAATTCACTTTCAACTAAATAAAGTTACACATAAATAATGCTAAAACCAATATTTTACATTTCAACACTCGTCTGTGTTGTTTTAATTAATATATTATATATTTAGCTTTATTCTCGTTGTTTTAAAGATTTTTGAGATAAAATTATCCGGAATTGATATAAACAAAAACAAGCCCATAAATGAATGGCTTCTAAGTTAGTTTTGATAAAAACTGGCCAAGTAAAAAGCTTATTAATCGGGTGGTCTTCCATTACATAATCCATATATATGACTACAAATTAGCTTAACTTTATGAAAAGATACCTTGTACTACGTAGTACCATTTAAAGATAGAAAACTCGTTTGAACCTTATGGCTTGAGTCAAGGTTCTAATTATGAATACATGCATGGCCCTGCATTTGAATAAAGTAGGTATGTATTCACATTTGAGACCATTTGCATTAAAATGGGGATGTTGTTTAGCTTTTGTCAATCATCCCCTTCTGCCCTAGTCGATATTCAATTTGTTGAATGTTAATTTAAAAGATAATCTTTTGTGCAAAAGGAAATGTTATAAAGTAGCACCATATCTTCGTTTTTTTTTTTAATTATATGTTCCAAATTAACATATATAAGGACATGTGAAAATCTGTTTTCCTAATTTTTTTATTTTAAATTCGACATAGAATTTTAATATAGTTTTTAGATGATTTTATATATTCTTGTCAAAATATATGAATCTACCCGTATTTTCTCAAACCCTAACTTTTATTCCTGGGTACGTCATTGACATCTATTCGATCTAAGATTTGAACTGAGATATTCTTTTAAATCTATTTAGGGTTGTTAGAACCTAAGTTTGTCAACGTTTAGTCAAGTCTCGGTTATTTCAGTCATTGTAATAGGTTGCTAAATTTGCTTAAGTTATTTATGTTTAAGTGTAAGTCCATTACATGTCCAATGGGCCACAAGCCCATACGTTTTAGATAAGGGAAGGGTAGGGAGTGTTGCCCTAGCTCTTCACCTATAAATAGGACATCATGTATCATCTTACACTTGTTGGTTATTTCAATATCATAAGGAAACTCTTGCACTTTTATTCTTCATATTTGATCTAATCAACCAAACTCTATTTCTCATCTTATTTCTATCATTTCTATACTTGTGTTTACAATATGGTGACCTAACAAGTGGTATCAATCGCTAGAAGAAGGTGTATACGTTTGTTTTTGTANCAAACAAACCATTAATAAGCAACTATCGATTGGCTTGTGATGATATCTCCGTGAAACATGTAATAGTTTCACTTTCTTAAAGCAACAATCAATGTATTATGCCCGTGTTGCCCAATAAGGTTTGGGATGATTCACATACGTTACTTTTTGCTTCGAGTAAGAAAACAAGAGACATTAACTTGTTGTATATATTTAGGCAAAAGGCACGAAAATGTAATCAATTCGGCACTTTTTACTTTGTTTTGTAGTCATTTTTATTTTTCTTATTGTATACATCGTGGTTAAGGATTCAGTAAAAAACAAAAAAAAAACAAACAAACTTAAAATGAGAAGAATGAGAAATAATTATAATCGCATATTTGAGATGCATTGACTTGAATTAGATGCATCTCTATTTCTTTAGATGCATCAGAATTATTGTCCAAAGTGATTTTGAAGTGAAAACGATACAAAATAGTACTAGCAACAAATTTGACCCGCAGAGGACGAAAAATATATGTATATGTATCTAATTTTTTGCTAGAAAGTATATTATAATGCATCTAAAAGATTAGTGATGCATCTACTTCACATTAGAGATGCATCAATTTGAAGTAGATGCATCACTAATCATTTAGGTGCATTATAATATACTTTCTACCTAAAAATTAGATACATATACATATATTAGATGCATTTCATCAAGTTGGACGAATCTTATGTATTTTTCGTCCTCTACGGGTCAAATTTGTTGCTAGTCCTACTTTGTATCGTTTTCACTTCAAAATCACTTTGGACATTAATGTTGCATCTAAAAGAATAGATATGCTTCTAATTCAAGTCAATGCATCTTAAATATGCCGTTATAGTTATTTCTCATTCTTATCATTTTTAAGTTTTCTTCTCACTGGATCCTTACCCTACATCATATTTTTAAATTCCGTCAATTATATATATTTTGCGACAATTTTACCCTTTTCATTTATCAACACTCCTATTAACTGGTATAAGCATAGATAACAAAACAATAAAAAACAACCACTTTTTCCTCTCCTATTTTTTCGGATCTCAGTCACCGGAAGCCTGTGGGGAGGGGGGAGGGATTTCAATCATGGGAAAATAATCATTCATCACCGATGACAAAGGATGGACGTGGACATTCAAAAACAATAAAATCTCTAATTCCAAACCCATCATTAACCCTTATCAAAAGATGGACCTGGAAAGAGTTACAACAACCTTTTATGTTTCTAATCTCCCGATTCATTAGATGCAAAAGGACTTTGGAATGCCTGTGTTTCTTACGGCCGCCTGGTTGATGCCTTCATCACTAACAGAAGATCAATAGGAAGTAAGTGTTTCGGATTTATTCGTTTTCTGGGCATTAGCGATGAAACTGAATTTGTTAGATCATTATCTAATATATGGATTGGTAGCTTCCATCTATATGTATCGGTAGCACGTTATCAAAGACAAAATCATATCAGATCCCAACCTCAGGATGTAAAACCTAGTAATATTCAAAATCCTAATTCCCTACCTTCTCAAAACCCATATCCCCCTATTCCTAAACCATCATTTGCTACTGTCCTTCACCCTAAAACCAAAACAACTGAGACCATATATAACAACCCACAAAATCTCATCACTATCATTCACACTATAAATAACTATATCCGGTATTTCACAGGTAAATTTTTGCTTTTTATGTGCATTCACTACTTGCATGACTCTCTAGACCTACTCACGTATCCACACAAGCTAAAGATCTCTACATTCACATCCTATAAACTCCTGGTATGTCAAGCATAATATCATAACAACACCACAATAAGTAATCTATCAATCTAACACACTAAACTTATCACAAAACCCTAATAAACCCTAACTAAGCCCTAATTAGGCCTATGTGTTTACAAAACCCTAATTGCTTATATAAACTAGTTTGAAAGTGTTCAAGGCTTATGTATGAGTTACCTTAGGAACAATAGGATATCTTAGCACCCTTAGACTCTAGTACAACCCCTTAGAGCTTAGGTACAAGTCTCTTAAGCACAAAACCATAACTACGTTATAACTTCCAGGAAACTAGGTTAAACTTTCCCAAATCTTTACCATAAGCTACCACCACTTAGTATAAGCTTCTTAGGAGTTAATCCTAGCCACTAAGCACTCATAGGACCCTAATCTAGGCACTAAACCCTAAGCTAGAACATAATCTCTCACTAAGCAAAACTAGGTTTAAACTAAGCTACCATAGCACCTCAAATCTTGCAACCAAGCACCCTAGCACCTCCCCTAGACCTAGCACACTCCCTAGCACCTCCCTAGCTAGCACACAAGTAGGTGCATCACCTACTTGTCACCACCTTTCCTAGTCGACTTCACCACCACCACATAAACCCTAAACCTCCCCTTTAGACCTTCTTAGTCACCCTACTAGCTATCATGAGTCACATATAGCTGGTAATAGTCACCCCTCTCCTCCTCTTGCCACCTCGTGTCCCATTTCTTGCTCACTACTCCTCGCGATCCTATAAATACCCGCGACCCCCAAACCATTCCAAACCATCCCATTCTCTTCTTTCACCTTAAACTTTCTGTAGCTAACAGTAGTATAGAAGCCTTAGTAGGCCTAGGAGTCAAGCAAACCAAGTATTGCACCCTTGTCGGGTTGTTTTCCCATCGAGAAACCCTAAAACCCTAGTTAACCCCACGTTAAGCCCTAGCTGGTCAAGTAAGCCTTTAATTTTGATTCTAATAGCTTTATTACAGTACTAGGATAGTATTAGGATGCATTAGAACCTTTGCCTAAGCCTTGATCACTAGAACTAGCTCGTTTTCTTTTTAAAACCCTAATATCAGTCAAATTGCTATTTTTATGCTCTAAGCCCTTTCCATAAGCTATAAGCTAGTTTAGACAACTTATATAAGCTAATATTAGTTAATCATAAGCTAGGAAATCTTTTTGTTTCATAAAAATGTGATTTGCATGGAATTAGGACTAGTTTTGCAAAGTTTTCCATGCATAGGGGTATATATGGTAACTTTCTGAAAATATTAAGTCTAGGGACTATTTTGATATTTCTTATAAGTTATAAATATAAAGACCCTTTTTACAAAGTTACATAACCTTAGGATAGAAAGTAAAATAGTTATAAACTTATAAGGACTAGTTTTGCAAAAGTTATAAAGTTAAGGGTATAAATTGTAAATTTTGAAAACTTATCAGTCCAAGGGTCATTTCTGTCATTTTCCTAAAATATATAAGTATAAGGACTAATTGTGTCAAGTCTAGATAGTTATAAGTTTAAATGACATAAGTATTATAAATTCAGGGTAGATTTTGTAAATATATAAACTATAAGGGTATAAAAGGAAAATATTTTCATATAAATATAAAAACCTATTTTAAGTTAGAAACATAACACAATACTAGGGAGCTTCATGTGAGGGGTATCATGTGGATATTTCATTTTGACGAGTTTGCTGGGTTTACGATTTAAAGTGCCCTGGCTCCTCAAACGATTATTGCAAGACCTCTGAATTATGATGGCCCAAACGGTGTTATGTTATAACTAAAACTCTAATAACCACATAACTCAATAGTAAGGAACTTCATGTGAGGAGCGTTAACTTCTGAATTATGATGGCCCGAACGGTATTATGTTGATAATACAATAGTAGGGAGCTTCATGTGAGGAGCCCTATACTTCTGGATTGTGATGGCCTGAACGGTGTTATATTATATCTAAAACACTAAAAACCCTAAGAATGATTACTTAAGAAACTTGAACAAAATAACTAAAGCTTGACATATATCCACACCTACAATACCACCAGGATACGTGAGTAAGGCAGTCTAGTTTCCGAGTCACTTTTTACATCAATCAAATTTCCCTAAGCCCAGGTGAGTTTTCATAGCCTCACACTTTCTAAATGCTTTACAAACCCTGTGAGGGGGATACATGCTTACTACTCTCTTTAAACCGAATACAAGTCTTTTTCTTTGGTTGTTGCACGAGTAAACTATCTGCCACCATTACATAACCAAATTCATGAATCTAATCACTTGTGGGGGTACCCAAGTGAACAGAATATAATTGACAGATCTATTGGAGTTTGACAACTCCCGTTGATACTACCTCTCACTAGAGGGTATCAATAAGTATTATATTTGAACCTTCTGAAGGATTAACTTTGGCAAGTTATCCTTCCCGTCCCCTCATGGTTGGTCTGCAGACCCCATGACCCAGATGTTAACGTGTGGTTCATGAGCTTAGTGCAACATACCCCACTCTTGATATTTGTATATGCATTGCAATTATCACAAACACTACATTTTCCTTGAAGGGTGTAACAACTGAACCCTGTGGAACTTGTATTCACTACCAGTTAAACCTATGACTCTCACTTAACACCTAGTGTTGACTTTTTAAGCATGTATCCTAGGTATATCATTATTACGGAGTCATGGTAGGAGGAGGCACTGAACTCGAATGACTTTTAACCCGGTTATCATTCAAACCTAACATTTCACTTATACTTTGGGACCTCATCATTAGTAAAAGTATACCTTTTACTATAAAAACTCTGATAATTTAATGAATGATAACTCAATTTCTAAAAACGTCTCTTTTCGAGTCGTTTTCTATTACTGTAACTGTGATTCCATGAAGTAATACCCCAACTCTAAATCCGCTGCGAACCGTGAAAATGGGGGTGTTACACCATACCTCCCACACCTCCTGTTCGAACTGTTACTCTCAAAGACAAGGACCTCATTACCATTGAAGACTCTTCAACTGTTCTACTTTTAAAAGTAAAGGATGTGGATTCAATGAGCAACATGTATACAATCTGTAAGAATGCAGGTTTCTTAGACTTATCAATTCACCATGTTGGGGGTCTTTGGATTTGGATTCAATTCCCATCTTCGACGTCATGCTCAAATTTCCAAGAGAACGTTAGTATGAAAATTTTCTACACAATAGCTAAATCACCTTCACCCTCTTTCATAGTGGATGAACGCATGATTTGGGTCGAGATCAGTGGATTGCCTTTATGTGCTTAGGGTTCCAATGCATTCAAGAAAGTAGCATCTTCGTTTGGTAAATTCTTGTTTTTTAAGATGAAGAATCCATAGCTATGAGTGCGGGTAGAGTGTGTATTGCTACTAAATCACACAAACATATATCTGAAAAGATACACGTTGAAGTCCACGGGAAATTTTTTGAAGTTCAAGTGCAAGAACTTGGGACATGGAGTATTAACATTTCTGATAACTCTCTTGATACGTCTTCTAATATAGACGTTAACGAAGTTGTCAATGCTGTGGATTCTGATGAAGATAACTCCATTGACAATTTGAACGAGTTGAATGAAAACCTACAACTTGGATCAGGACCTTAATGATGATAAGGATCCTATGAAAAAACTGCAAGACACCCCTTTCGTTCAGCCCGAAACCCAAATGGAAGAGGTTAATAAAGAGCACGAAGCTAAAAACACTGATGAAACATCTGATCTTAGCAGACCACCTGGTTTTGAACATTTCAATCGAAGCTCCACCTATTCTAGTAAGTGTTCCACCTCTTTTGCTAGACATCATAAGAAGAACATCAAGGGAATATCGTTAATTCATGAACTTAATAGAATTATTGAAGTCGGAAATTCTTTAGGTTACGATGTTAGAGAATGTAGAAAATCCCTCAATCGAATTATAAATGGAATTGGAGTTCATATTGCGGATAAATGAATATCCTCTCTATAAACAGTTGTGGTACGAAGAAAAGGCGTAAACGTGTGTGGATCAATGATATGTGTTTCAAACATAATATTCATTTTCTTGGTCTACAAGAATCTAAAATGACTCGCCTTGAGTTATTTCGTCTTAAGGCCATGTGGGGAAATTTTAATTTTGATTACGCTTTGTTAATACAAATAATGTCAAAAACGTTATTCGCATTATTCGATCTTCTTGTGTTTTGATAATCACAAAATATAAAGACATGTTACGTAAAGTTACAGTTAATAAGTTTTTAATCGAGGAAACTCATTACTTCCACGTAGCTACTACAACGTCACTTGAGGTATGAACAAACTTTATACCGTCATTAGTTTTGTGATCAAAAAAGTTTATTTTCTTACTAACTTACATTTTTAAGTTAGACAAAACATTTTCACAAAAGTATTTTTGTGTTTTTAAAGAAATGTTTCATTAAGAAAATATATTCAAATTCAAACTTATAACAGCTATTTTTCTCCCCAAAATAGTTGAGTTTTCACCACGTCAGGACAAAAATGCGAGCGTTTTGTCGGGACGGTCCCTTAAAGTGGCCAGTGGTCCCTTAGTGATAAAGGACCGTCGCCTATTTACGGGACCGTCTGTCTCACTCCTGTCGTCTATAAATACTGAACTGTTACACTTCAGAAAATAAGCTTTTTCACACACAAAACTTTCTGTTTTATTTTCTCTTTAGTCTTTGATCACTATAACATGTCGTTATATGTTTATAAGTGATTTCCTCTTCCGTCAAGTGCAAGAGAAGAACTCTCGACATAGATGAAGTCTCGAGATGTTATAGGTGTCCACACACAAACATAACAAGTGTTACGGTGATAGGTTCTGTAAATAATGTCATTGTTTTCCGACTTGTGTGTGAGTCGAGGATGGGGATATTTGTGTGAACTTGGATGGTGATGTAGATCCAAGAAGTCTTGTAACTAGATTAGTTCATGTATTTGATATGAGGAGAGTGATGTCCTAGTGTGTAGGTTAGGACTTGGTCGAGTCATTGTGTAAAGACTTGGATCGGGTGATGATCCGAGTGAGTCATGTGTGAAGTCTTGGTTCAGGTGAAGAACCAAGTGAGTCCATGATTAGCTCTGAACAGTCAAACAATATTGACCAAGGAATGGTCAACAAGGTCAGACTATTGAGCCAATGCTATACCAAGGAGTACAGTGTATTCCCGGGTCGTTAAGTCCCGACGAGGTGTGTAAAAGTATTTAAACGACTTTGTGATCGGGTGATTTTGAACAGGAAAAGGGTATGATTGATTGAACTAAGGAATTAAAACAAAATGGCTTAAACAAGCCAATAGAACAATAACGTGAAATCAAATTACCTAAAAACGTTTAAAAACTGAAAAACGAACGTTTAAATAAAATAAATGCGAACGTACAAAATAAAAAGTGAATTCTGACCAATATAAATCCCACGGATGTGAAAATTATATTTTTGGAATCCAAATGATAAAAGAAACTTATTGGAAAAAGAAAATAATTTTTTAGACTATTTAATTAAGTACTATTAATTAAAAACTATTTAAATACTAATTAAACTAATTTAAATTATAATAAATAGCAAATGAACAGTAATAATTCTAAAACTTTTTCTAAAAATACTAATTAGTATAATAAGCCTAGGAAAAATATAAAAGTGGAGGAAAGCTTATAAATAAGCTGTTAAGTACAATAAGCTTATAAGGACTAACACTACTATAAAATAACACAAGAAATATTAAACACTAAGACTAACTTAGGGCAGATGGTGCACCCCTTTGGTTTGAGTTCTGAACCAAACGACCAGAGTTCAAATCCCACTCTTGACACTTTGCAAAATTTTTATTTTTCAAATTTTCTTTTACACAAACATTTAACCACTGAAAATAACTAACTTTTGAAAAGGCAACTTTTTTGAAACTAAGAAATAAGCTAAATGCAAGCTTGATAAGCCAACAGTTACGCTTATAAGCTTAAAATGGAATAGTGAAACTGAAAAGCTGACTAAATAAGCTACAATCTGAGCTTGAAGGTTAAAATAAGCTAGAAGCAAGTTATGTAAACTAGGAATAAGCTGAAATCACTAGACAAAGGAACTGAGTAAGCTACAAATCGGAATTAAGCACTTCCACACTCACTGAAGTCAAACAGACCTCTAGGGGCTTTTGCAGGCCTGATAAGCTTAGGGGCAAGGGCTTATAAGTCCAAAATGAGCCTGGAAAAGGGAAGCTACCTGAGAGAGCTTCTCAAAAAGCCCATGAGCTTGAGCTTATCACCTCAAACAAACTCTACAAAAGCTTGTGAAGGTGGTATGTCCACACTGATGACTCAGTGTGGATGGGCTCAATGGGGCTTATTGAGGGCTAAGTTTAAGCACAAGGATAAGCTCTCAGAGTAGAATTAAGCACATGAGCAAAGAGCTGGTACACTAGGCTATCCAAAACATCAAAAATTACAAGCTAAAGTGCACTAATAAACAATAGAGAGGCTTATGAAAACAAGCTCAAACAAGCTTATACCCTGGTACAGGGCAAGTTCATGAAAAAGTACTAAAAAGAAGCTATCAAATAAGCAGTTTAACAGTCTAACTAAAAATTATAAAAAATACAATGAGCAAGACAAGCAGCAAAATAACAAGATCCTAAAAGCACAAGTCTAAAAGCTTAATATTAAACCCTACACGAAATTCTCAAGTTTATTCAAAAATTTATTACTAGAAATTTTGACTTTTAAAGAACTAGAACTAGTTTGACTTATGTGAGATTTAATCTAATCCTATTGATTTATAAGGTTAAAATAAGCTGTAATGAGACTATAATAAGCTAAGTGAACAACTTATGAAGTGAAATGAGTGATTATGAGTCCACAATCCTTAACAGTGAATGAAATCAAAAGCTCAAACCATGATTTTGACTTTTACACAAAGGACACTGGATTCTAAAGATTTTACTGAGTTATTGGAACATAATGCAATATACATCAGACAAGAACAACATTACACATATCCTCTACCACAATTTAAACAGTAGATCCAAACACCCTTTTAAAAAGCCAAATATGTGAGTTTCAAAGAATTACACTAATTAAGACCATGTAACTGAATCCTAAGGCTACAAAATGAATAAGCAAACTTAAATGAACACATAAACAACACTAATAACAACAATGACACATGAATCACTTGGATGCTAAAAAGGCAGTAGAAATGAGAAGGTGAGCAACAAAGTTTTCTAGTGAACAAGGAAACTAAATTAAGCAATATTTTAACTAAGGAACCACAAATAAGCACAAAAAAACAGGGTAAGCAATTAAATAAGTACTTGAACAATGATTTACAAAAATTAAGGAAAAGGCTTACAATTGATGTCCAACTGAGAAACAGGTATCCAGGACCTCTAATCTATCCTAATACCTCCCTTGAGGCTTCTAAAACCATATCCATTCCATATCAACTATGTTCCTTGCTTGTTCTTCCTTCAAGACTGATTTTTGTATTTTACTCTATTTTCTTTGATTTTTGAGTGTTTATGTGAAACTGATTTAAAAGCTTTTGAAAACATATAAATGAGACTAATGGAACTCAAAGGATCACTAACCAACAAGTTTCCACAAAATTTGAGTGAATTTGTCAAATTCACTCAAAAAGGCTAAAACTGAATTCGTAACTAAGAACTTGCAATTATGATTAAAAAGGTTAAAGTTACATTAAAGATGCTGATTACAATCTATTTAAACTAAAAAATTGCAACTGGAAATAAAATTACACTAAATACGACATCACTATACTACATTACTCCTAATTACACTACATAACATTTTCTCTCTTGCATTTCCTTGACTTATAGGGCTTCTCCCAGTCCTCTATCTCTTTCCCACTTCTCTTTGGAGCCATTGGATGAGTTATTTTTTATCTTGGCCGTCCATTCCATTGTGGCGGGAAAAGTAGTAAACTGCAAGTTGGGTTGGTTAGGTAGTTATAGGTGAGAGTATTAATGGTGGGGATGTACTGGGGGAACAAGAAAGTGGTGGAGGTGGAAGGGAGCCATGTGGGAGGAGGCAAAGCTCCCTGGTTTTAAGGTTTTTGGGTTAATGGTGGGATTAGGGGAGGGAAAAGGGTGGTCAACGAAGGGGGTTTGACTGGGGTTATTAAACAGGGGTGTGCTATATTTGTTTCTTGGGCCAAGGGTGGTAAGTTGGGCCTGGTGGGTTAAGGGATTGGGTTTTGGGTTGTTTGGTTTATTTTTGGGTTTAGGAATAAAGGGTCCATTTGGTTTGTTAGCTTAGTATAAATTACAAGGACCAAATTTGTAATATTCCAAAAGTGAGGGACTGAAGTTGTAAGTCCTCCAAAGCTATCACAACGACCATAAATGCGAAACTTAATAAACCCAAGGACCATGATGCCATTTCTCCACAAATAAATAACCAGGGACCATTTTTGTAATTTTTCAAACCCCAGGGACTAAAACTGCCATTTGCCCAAAGATTCATTCAAGGACCAATTTTGACAACTTAGAATATTTAAGGGACCTTGAATGATAAACTCCACATTTTTGAATTCCAGGGACTATTTTTGCCAATCTTTGAAAGTTGGAGGACTGAAACTGCCAATTATGCAAACTTTTTTCGTTTTTCATTAGTTTTCAATCATTTTGCATCTGAAACATATAAAACACAATTTTGGGATATTTTCAATATTTTGATGCATTTTTGAGTGTTTTTAAATGTTTTGCAGCTTAGATTTGACCAAAAATGATGAGTGTTTGAGCACTCATCAGTCCAGTGTGTGAAGGCTTGGTTCGGGTGAAGAACCAAGTGTGTCAATTGCGTGAAGGCTTGGTTCGGGTGAAGAACCAAGTGTGTCAATTATGTGAAGGCTTGGATCGGGTGAAGATTCAAGTTGGACAAGAGTGCTTGTTCGTGTGGCCACGTGGGCCTTGGAGTAGATTCGTTCTGGCTACGATTAGAACTCGACATTATGCTTAGTGTCGTCAAACCTTGTGTAAGCATGTGTACGGATTGCTCCGCCTGAAAGAGTGTGTTGATATAGTGATTGATAACTCTCGAGTGTGGTACTCGGGGAGTGGAGTAGGACGGAGAGTGAGCTTCGCGCCAAACCACTATAAATCGCCGCGTCTCTTGGTTGTGTTCTTTCCTTACTTTTTACTTTACTTCTTTATTTTTGTATGTTAGTAGTTAATTTGATATCACATAACAAGTAGAATTCGACAAGTTTGCAAAAGAATATTAACCGGACCTAAAAACGGCGAAACGTTTTAACAACTAAAAAGAAACGGTGAAACTATTCAACCCCCCCTTCTAGTTTCTATAATTGGTATCAGAGCCAGGTTATCAAGATCTTTAGAGTATACTGCACTTTAAAACTTGAATCGATCTATGGAGTCTGAAAGATATCTTGAAGGGATTCATTTGAATTAGTCACCATTTTTCGAAAATGAAAATCCTGTCATTTGGAAAAATGAATTTGAAAGTTATGTGAAATCAATAAATCGTGATCTTTGGCATGTCATTTCATTTGATTATTTTTAATCAATGAGAATAGATTTCGAAAACCAAAATTTCATAAGAAACTTTTGCTAGACATTGAAGCTCAAATGTTGGTTTATAAAACTTTGCCTAAAATTGGTTTTGACAAAATCATTTTATGTAATGTGGTAAAATATTTTAGACTTTCATCAAAGGAATTGTCAAGCCAAAGATGACGAAAATATGTTGTTAGAAAATCACTTAGTTTAAATGGATTCATGTACTACTAGTTTGAATGTTTTTTTTGTAGGTAATGTTGCTGACAAGAATCACACAAACTATCTAGTTGATGTACTAATCTACAAGTCTTGGAGTAATGACCGGTTAAGAAGACAATGTACGTGTTTAGTTAGCTAAAAGCCAAGATAGCTAGAGACCAAGACAATGTGTGCCTTGAATGGGCAACTACTCTTAAGGATGATTCGCCAAATGAGTTTCATCACATACAACACATGTTATGAAATGTGTTATTAAGGATAGCTAGAGGCCAAGGTAAGTTTTCTTACAATCTTGCCTATTATAATTGCTATTTAAATGTTTGCTACATGCTTACGTAACTATGTGATTTATCATTACTTGATTGTATGCTAGATAACACTTATATGCTTATATGTGCTATATGCTTTGTGATTATTAGACTTTTTTTCTAAATGCTTATCCTTCTTTGGATTCAAGCAAATTATTTGGAAAAATAATGGTCTTACCACAACCATTATTTATAACGAATTTTGCGTCAATCAATCACTATAGATGATACACAATTGCTTCACTCTTTATTTGCTCCCTAGTTCTCGTCTATGACTTTTCTTGAAATTTACTTGATTGACTTCTAGCCTCTCCAATGCAAACTCAAAATCCACTCTTCATTCAAGCGCATCGAGTCTTTCACTTTTCTTCTGTCTCGATTCCACTCCATACCCATTCCTTAGCCTACTCGTGCGTATTGAGTCAATTCCGTGTCTTAAAATACAAAAAGTCATGTTTTAAAACGATTTGTAACCAAAGACTTCTCATATTAACTAAAACAACAAAAATCGTCAAAACCACACAACCTTCTGCAGACGGTCCCTTAGCTCTCAGCGGTCCCATATCGATAAGGGACCGTCCAGCTTTTTAGGCAATACCCCCGTTTTCTTACTGCATAACGTTCAAAACAAAAACTAAACACTCCCCTTTATGCAGAAGTGGCGAAAATCGACTATACACCCCAAAATCTTACTCACCTAAAATCAAACTAATTGAAGGCTTACAAATTCAGTTCATCAATCACCAACTCTTTCTAATCACTCTATTGTAAGTCAATTTATTCAATTTCACTTATTTAATTCGAATTAAACCATTAGGGTTTATATGAACATAAAATTAAAAATTGGGGATTCTCGTTTCTTTGTTAAATTAACAACAATTGAAAGCAAATCTAAACAATGTAGCACTAATAATACTCGAATTAACAAACCAATTAACTTATTTTGCGAATTTTGAAAATGGGTCAAAAATGAGATCAACCCCCAATTGGATTTTAATGTTGTTAATCGTGTTTAATCACGTAACAAAAACTTAGTTATGCATTGTTAATACATGTCAGAAACGTTTTCATAACCATGCAACAAAATGAATCAGGAATTTCGAAATTAAAATTAATTATGGTATAAAGGTGTATTTGGGATAAGCATAAAAATTATAGGCTAGCCAACTTGATTTTTTTTACTTTACTTATTTTTTTTTTGAGAAAAACATGCCTAAACCAAACTGGGTTGATCACAAAAAGATACGCTGCTACATACCCATTGTTTCAACTGATCACACTCCACCTCTATCATATAAATTCCAACGTTTTGAAAAGCCGGCTATACATGAAGGTCGTGCTGTCTATCCCGACTTTGAGGATTTTGGTTACCTTGAAGTCATGTTAAGTTCGGCTAAACTTGAATGTCTTTACAAGATTAATGAGTTAATTGTCCCTCGTTTTGTTCTAGAATTTTATAGTCAATTTAGGTTGAGAGCCGAGTCCATAAATGAACTTTACATTGAGTTTGTCATTCAAGATAAATTCTTTTCATACTCCCTTCCCGATTTTGGTCACATCCTTGGTGTTCCTACCTCGGGGCAATGCTCTTTCACTGACGAATGGAGCCTTGATGCTCTTGTCAGAAGCACCCCCACACACGGGACATTAAAACTATCACTCTAAAATCTCGAACCTCACCTCTTACCCGTACTTACAGGGGTAAGAAAATTCCTATAGAAGAAAACCAAATCCTTACAAAAGAAGTCGAAAATCATCTCAAAGCCCTTGAGGAGGTCATACGTGAAAATGCCTTTTGCCTAGGTGGCAATAGGGATCATCTTCCCGTGTGTCTCGGTCACATGCTTTATTGTATTGTCTCATCGACACCCTACAATCTAGCATTCTACATGGTCAGGAGAATGGAATTTGTCACCAAAAAGAACAAGTTAAATCTGCCATATGGTATGCTCTTGACCCGTCTATTCAACCATATCATGAATGAATTTCCGGAACTCCAATCGGAAAAGTATCACATTCATGATCGTGTCATGTTCCCGCTCACTATCCATATTGATCGTAAAACAAGGTCTGATTCGGGGACGAAAAGGACCTTGTTTACAAAATCATCCTCTAGTGATTCATCCTCTCATCACATAGATGATGATGGACATGTTGGTAGTTCAAATGCTTGTGCTTCTTCTCCATCCCAAAACTTCATAAATGCCCTTCCTAAAATCCCTCAAAATCTTGAGTCTCAAGATCCAACTGTGATCACTCTTCTCACTCAAATTCGAGATGAGCAAAGGAAAGGATTGAAGTCGATCAAGAATCTCCTCAAGAAAAAGAAGAAGAAGTAAATGTTATTTGAAGTAACTTCATTTTATGATTATGTGTAATGTACTTAAAACATCTATGTTTATTTGTGCTAACTCTTAAGACATGTTAAATTGTTGATTATGTTTGGATTTGGATGAGATTATGAGATGTTTAGTTCGTTTATGACATCTTTTATTGTTAAACTTATGTTTATGCTGTTATGTGACGAGTAGTATTGAGTTATATATGCAGGTTGTAGAAATGAGATGTAGGAACCCGTATACAACCTAAATCACGACCTTCTTCACCTAAATCTAGAGAGAGAAAGAGAGATGTAGAGAGAGAGAGAGATGGGAGGATCATGTGTGTGAAATAAGAACTTGTATTATTACCAAATGATTAACCGAACCTCAAAGTGAGGTTTACAATTCTTAATATAGAGCTAGGCATGTTAGCTTTCATGCTTATACAAGTTTAGCCCTTGAAGTTCTATCTTTCTAATAAACTTGAACAAACAACTTAGAAATACTTTCTTANACATCTGGCGTCCATTGATGTAGAACAACCAGTGTAATAATATCGTGTGTTCCTATGAGATCTTTTGATGATTCTCTTGGCTCTAGACTCAATAAGTGCACATTTAGTCATCGGAGGAATGGATCAGAGTACCTCCTTTTCAATATCAACACACTCGGAATGAGTGGTCAATAGATTATGCAGGGTTCTCTGTGAGAATGAAACAAGTATCTTTTGAGAGATACCCGAGTGGCTAGAAGGTTTAAGTGCAGTGCGTCACTGGGTCCATGACGTCTTGTCTTCAATACCGATGTCACCTTAGTAACAATCAGTAGCAAATGAATTGAACCCGGTGTCTGACCTATGGTTGAATATATGGAGGGCTCATTTCTTTTCACCCTTTCTCATTTAATTTCTTTTTCATTCTTCAACCCCTTCTTTCCCTTTCATTCTTTACTCCTTCTTTTAATCATACCTAAGGACTTCTAATTCTATCTAATGGAATTGTCCTTGGGTAGATCCCTCCGGCTCTGGCGGATCATAGGACGGTTTTTCCTAACCTTAGTCACCTTATAACACCATGACTATCCTATTGTTGCCATAAACCTTTTGCTTGAAAATCTCTCAAAGTGTTTATGATAATAAAACACATTTTGTTTAACACATTGAGAGTTTTGCACTTTTTGAAATACTCCCCCTTCACATGTGCTCATGATATGTTAAGATAAATTTGCACATGTTGGGTAGAGTTGGCGCTTTTTGAATTGATCCACTCTTAATAGACATATACCAGCGGGACACGTTTACGTTGCTTAGTTAAAGGGATCCATTATCAGCTTTTAGTTGACAACTAGCCCTAATAACTAACTTGAAGTTGTTAACATTCCTAAAAAGGAAGTTAGACCCGTCATAGTAAACATCTAATAAGAGCTTCTCGAAATGGTACTTTTCTACTTGGATAAATCCTTTTGAATGCTAACATTTTTGTTTCGTCAATTCGAGAGTCAATACTGAGTCTGTTCTGAGTCAAGTACAAGACCTTCAAGTCTTAATTGACGAGCTCGAGATTCTTCCACAACTTTTTAACATTTTTGATCACATTTAATCACATCTTCTCCCCCTCAAAAATAGCATTTCGTGATATTTTTTATATCATCTGATTAAAGAAAAAGCATTTGGAGAGATAGACGGACTTTTTCGCATGAAATTGGAACATTTTCTATTTCTTTTTATACTCCCCCTTAAAGAAAGCATATTATTTAAACATAAAGTTTAAAATCAATTTTAAGGGTTTTAGAGGGAGTTTTTTCTTTGAAATACGAGTTATGTACTGAAATGTACACAAGTCATTTTGTTTTTAGGCTAAGTGCTTAAAAAGTTTTAAAACCTTTGATTGATTAAGCACTTTCCTTTCTTTTGAAGCCCGGGTTTCGTACTGAAGTATACGAAAGCCATTGTTAAAAGAAATTTTGAGAAACGACATGTTTTAGAGAACATTTAAATGAACTCTCGCTCAAGCATATGTACATATCCGTGTCATTGTTGAATGGCATTTCTAGAAACGTACATAATATCGATTATACGAGAGACATGTTGTGAG
>LBNU01025502.1:103103-115003 GCA_014162995.1 Artemisia annua
CACCTTCTGTGCACTTTAGGGTCTTTTGAGATTTTGTTGTTTTCCGCACTTTTTCACTCCGAAAATGCTTCTTTTGTGATTTTCTCCTCAAAAGTACCTAAAATGAGAAAAGAAACGACTTTGGGTGAAATCCGATCAAATAATATACGAATTAGGACTCAAACGGACCCCTAAAAACGTAACATTTTTCGTCTCATCAATATGCCCTTTATGTCGGAAATACGCCAAACGATGGCATTCTTGTGCTTCCTAAGCACATCAACGAGTCGGTTCTTCTCCTCATCTTGAAGGTGTTTAGAAATGATAACGGGAAATTTGTCGGTTCCTTCTAAGAAAGCATACTCAAGATGTGTAGGTAAATCCTTGAGCTCGGGCTCCGGAGGATTTTCGTTAGACGGCTTAATTTCCTTAACTTCTTCAACGTAAAGATCTTTTGGAGGGAGAGGCAAAAACGGATCTTCATTCAAAAGTTGTTCAAGCAAAAGAATGTCTACCTCCGTATCATAGTAAGAATCATCAACATCCTATAAAGAAGAAGCATTGGTAGCAAGAAACTCATCGACCTCTTCCAAAAAGAAATCACCTCCATCAAACAGAGTGAAGGAGGGGGAAGATTCAGAAACAATAGGTTGAAAAGAAGGAGTGGGATTGCCACTCGAAGCATCATGAGAAAAACCGAGAAGCTCTTGAGAATACTCCTCCGATACTTCATCAATAACATCGATTCGGTTAACGGACATGCAATCATCGGTGGAGGAATATCTCGACGTTTGGTCCAAGTTAAACGTGACGGCTTCATTACCATTTCGCAAGGTGATTTCTTCATCGTAAACATCAATCCAAGCACGACCGGTCCTTAGGAAACCTCTCCCGAGAATGAGAGGAACCCTTGGATCGGCATCAAAATCGACAATCACAAAATCGGCAGGGAAATGGAACTTTCCAACATTGACGATGACATCCTCGGCTATTCCAATGGGACGAGAAGTAGATCGATCGGCGAGCTCGAGGGTCATGCACGTGGGAGTAGGATCGGGAATAGACAATTCTTCCACATCGATTTAGGCATAAGGTTAATGCTAGCACCAAGATCAGCCAAGGCGAAGCATTGAACCATCCCCGGAAAATTACACAGAATAAGAAATTTGCCGAGATCTCCCAGCTTTTCGGGAAGCTTCTTAAGGAGAACCGCCGAACAATTTTCATTCAAAGGTGTTTTTGCCATTTCAAACAATTTTTCTTTATTATTTAGCAAATTTTTGATCATAGAGGCAAACTTTGGCGTCAAAAGAATAGCATCCGCGAGACTTAAATCAAAGCGAAGATCTTGAAAAATTTGAAAGAACTTTTCCAGTTGGTGGTTTGTTTTCTCGCGGAGCTTTTGATCGTCTAGACGTGAAGGATAAGGTAGTTTGACGGGAATTTCATTTTCAAAAACAACTTTTTCCTTTCCTTTAAAAACATTTTCTTTTTGCTTAAACGTTTGGACAACCGGAGGTTGGATGTCTTCGGTCCTTCCGTTATTAGTAGGAAGTTCCGTATCCGTTGTCGCCTCGGTTTCACGGTCGACTACCTTGGGAGGAAGAGAAGAAGACGAGGTAGTCGGAGCCGTGGGTCCCTTATATGAAACACCACTACGGGTCGTGATCGCCTTAACATCGCCCCTCGGGTTAGCGATCGTGTTGCTTGGGAGAGACGTAGTACCCGAGCCCGAGGGTCGATCATTTAAATGCTTGTTGAATTCGGTCATTTGATTAAGCATCATTTTATTCATCTCCTCTTGTTTTTGCATAAATTGCTTGAGCATTTCATCCGAGGACGTTTGGTTTTGATTCACAACTTGATTTTGATTATTGAAATTTTGTCCTCGGTTGTTTTGATGAAAACCCTGATTATGATTTTGAAAATTTCCATGATTTTGATTTCCATGATTAACATTTTGAAAATTCCCTTGATTCAGGCCTTGGTTATAATTTTCTTTGTTTTGAAAACCCCGATTTTGATTATACCCTTGATTTTGAAAACCATTATTTGCTTGATTTTGGTTTTGATTGATTTGATTATTACGATTTTGCACATTCTGGTTTTCAGGCGGGTTATTAAAACCGCGTGGTCCAAGATAATTGTTGGAACGGTAGATGAGGAGATTCCGATCTCCTTGGGGTTGGTAACCGTTACCACCCGTGTTTGCAGCATACACGCTCTCGTGAGCAAAGCACCGATTGCAGGACACTCATAATACGGATGTGGACCACCACACGTTTCACAACTTTGATTAACAACATTGACGGTTTGAGAAGGTTTTTCTTTTTCTTTATCTTTGACGAGTAAATCGATTTGTTTGGTAAGAGCGGTGAGAGCGTTCATCATGTCGTCATTTGATTTGCTACTAGTACTCGAGACTTGGGTTTTGCATCTAGAACTCCTCACTTTCGCTTTGTTTTCAATGATTGTGAAAGCTTCTTGAGTGTTCCTAGATAACAAATTTCCACCCGCAGCAGAATTGAGAGAATCTTGATCAGCGGGATTCAACCCATTATAGAAAGTATCGATTTGATGCAAGTCTGAGAACCCGTGATTAGGACATTTTTCAAGTAAATCTTTGAATCGATCCCAAGCTTCGCTGAACGATTCATCAAAAGCTTGTTGGAACCGGAAAATTTGAGTTTGGAGATTAGAAGTTTTAGAAGGAGGATAGAAATGATTGATGAATTTGTTTGCTAGATCACCCCAAGTATGAATCGAATTTGGGGGCTCTTTTTCTAGCCAAGTTCGGGCGGCTCCTTTGAGTAAAAAGGGAAACAATTTCATCTTAACCACATNCTTCGCTGAACGATTCATCAAAAGCTTGTTGGAACCGGAAAATTTGAGTTTGGAGATTAGAAGTTTTAGAAGGAGGATAGAAATGATTGATGAATTTGTTTGCTAGATCACCCCAAGTATGAATCGAATTTGGGGGCTCTTTTTCTAGCCAAGTTCGGGCGGCTCCTTTGAGTAAAAAGGGAAACAATTTCATCTTAACCACATCATAAGGAACTTGATTGATCTTAATTGTTTCAGCAATGTCGGTGAAATTGCTAATGTGAACATAAGGATCTTCGTGATTAAAACCGTGAAAGGATATACCCGTGATAAGATTGCGTAACCCGTGATTAATTTCAAATTGGTTTGCGGTGATATCGGGAATCACGATGGCTCTCCTAACACCTTGGAATGGTGATTGGAGTTGTTCTTCCATCGGGCGTAAATCATAAACCGGTTGGGGTCCCACCGGAGGGATCCCGTTTTGTTGTGCACCACCCACCGGCGGGGGTACAACATTTTGACCGTTATTGTTCATTTCCTCAACGGTTGGGGAACGAACACGATTCGTGCTAATATCGTCAAAGTTATTCAAACTCGAAAAATCAACCCGATGATTATGTCGAATAATCTGTTCGGGATCCGAAAGTGGTGAAAGAATATCGTTAGACGAAGAACGGGTGTTCATACACCAAAAAGAAAGTAACAGTTTAAAAAGTTAAAAAGAAAAATAATTTTAGAAAGGAAAATATTTTTGGATTTTTATATATAAGAAAACTTAAAAATCACAATATTTTTTTGGTTTTTATATTTTTATATTTTTTTGTTTTGTTTTTAACCGATTCGTCAACCGAAATCGTTTCTTCTAAAACTACGCACAACAATGTAGTCGGTTGTAGAATTAAAGTAATCCGATAACGACTAATTTCACGATTTCTTTTTGCGTTCGAATTTATTTGATTTACAACACTCTGTAGAGGTAGAGTGAGGATGATTTAATATATTTTTTGGTATTTTGCAAACACTTTAGGAAAAATGTTTAATATTTTTGATTTTTTTTTTTTGGTTTTTATAAGAAAATATTCACAAGGAAAGTTTTCAAAACACAATTCAAAAAACGAAAACCAAAATTCACTTCAACCTTCCCCGGCAGCGGCACCAAAAGTTGGTGTGTATATAAAACCAACGTATATTTTATTCTCAAAGAAATCCGCTAGAAATACGGATAACCCGAGGTCGTAGTCCGAGTGAAGGTGAATGGAACCGTAGTTAACGATTCGTGAATTTGTGTAGTGGAAAGTGAAATAAAAGTGAATATGTAGATTTTTAAACTACAATTAATAAAATAACAAAGAAACACGTAAATTACGCACGTAAATAAAACACACTAAATAGAAACGTAAATAAAAATGTAAATAACGTAAATCCTGGGCTAATCCCGAAATTAAAAGGCAACTACTTAAAATTAAGGGCTATGGGGGAAATCTAAATTTTAAAAAATCCTTAATGTAATTAAAAACTTTTTGGAAAATTAAAATTATATATTTTCTTTTACTTTTCTTTAATTAAAACTCTTTTTGTATTTTTGTTTATGATTTAAAAAGTAAATAAATATGAAAAATAACTTAAGAAGTGAAAATTTAATTTTTCAAAACCTAAATTAACTGAAAACTATTTTTGAAATTAAAATAAAATTTATTTTATCTTTTTATAATTTATTATTAATTAAAAAGGATTAAAGATAATTTAAAAACTAATTTTACTATTAAAATATATTAAAATACAAATAATTAAGAAAAATGAAAATTTATTTTTTTTTAAATTTTAATTTAACTAAAAACTAACTCTAGAAACGAAAAATATTTTTTTGGATTTTTATGAATTTAAAAATGATTAAAAAGGATTAAAACTAATTTAAATTAGAATAAATAGTAAAAAGGCTTAAATAATTCTGAAATTTTTAGGGGAAATCTAAAATATGATTATAAACCTAGGAAAAATAAGCTGAGCTATCTAACCTACTCTAATAAGCTACTGGACAAATAAGCAGTTACAATAAGCTCTAGTTAATAAGCTAATAAGCACTAATTACCACAAAAAGCTCAGGAACAGTAAGAACAATTTATATGATCACAAAACAACTTAATTCACTCAGAAAAGCACCAAGATAAGCCAAATAAGCAAAAGAACAGTTGGTATGCTTTGGACAGAAACAAGGGACAAAATGCCTACTTTGAGCTGAGTTTTAAGCAGTTTAATAAGCTTATTTTTGAAATATTAAGGGGGCAAAATGAAGTTCACCCAGGAAACAATAGAAAAATACAAAAAGCCTAATTTGTTCAAAACAATTGAACTCCAATTTGATGCAAGTACAGGTGGTGAAAAACTGGTAACAAGAAATCTGCAGCAGATTTTTGACTATTTGATTACTCTTAAGCTTTGACTTTAACCAATTTTAACAGATCATAGCTACTCCTAGGTGTTATACTAACTTGTTTAAGCACTTAAATCACAACCTCAAACACAAATAGCATCAATTCGAACTAGTGCAGATGAACAGTTCCCATAATAGCATGCAGTCATAAAGATTTAGAGAAATTTTGACTATTTAGTAAGGATCTACTGTATTTTTATGTTTTAATGTACTAAATGAACCTAAATGGGACTAACTGAACTATAATTAACTCTCTAAATCAACAGCAACACATAATCTCAGCTTATACCAAACACCCCTATATAATCTGTTTTACACTAACTTATGCCAATTTAAGCTTCAAACCA
Organism: Artemisia annua; assembly: GCA_014162995.1. Classification (NCBI taxonomy): domain Eukaryota; kingdom Viridiplantae; phylum Streptophyta; class Magnoliopsida; order Asterales; family Asteraceae; genus Artemisia; species Artemisia annua. The sequence continues at coordinate 108,687 of LBNU01025502.1, forward strand.
CCACATAATTGATCAAAATAGTCTACTTAACTGAGTTTATAGCCAATGAGTAATTAAAACTAACAACTAACAACAGGAACACAGGAAGCAGATTATACTTGTATAAGGCAGTAACAAAGGAAACCTATGCTAGAACATATAACAAAAACACCACAGAAGCTCAAACACAGCTAACAACAACCAAATAGGCAGAGATAATCATATCTAGACTAATAAAACAGATTCTAAGCTACTAAATATTATAATGCAATAATGAGCTAAAAAATTAAATGAGAACTTACAAGTGTATCCCTAGCTAAACAAGGGATTCATTTGATTAAAACCTATCTTTAGATAGGTCCAAACAACACCTCAAGAACCTCAATACCACAGATCAAACCATCATTCCTTCAATGTTCTAGTACTTTGACTTTTGTTGACTGAGAGGATTTTATGAGGTATTTGACTGATTTAAGCTAAAATATAAGCTCACTAAAGCTAGAAAGCTAAAATGAGTTTGTTATTTACTGAAAAAGCTTGGATGCAAGCTGGAATTTGAAGAAATAAACGTATTTTTGGATTTTTTTTTATTTTTTTTATTTATTTATTTATTTTTTTATAAAAGTTTATTATGTAACTAAGATTTAATTTATAAAAGCTAAGTAACTGGACTACAGAAGGTTTTTAAACACTAAAGAAGCTATTTAATGATTATTAAAGTAAAATGTAAATTTAGTAAAACGCTAAAACATAAATTAAAATGTTAAACTAAGACTTTTATTAAGAAAACTGAGAATACATTCTGGAAATACATTATAAAGCTAAATTGACAGAGTTTGGCTACTAAAAATCCTACACACTAAACATGGTGAAATGAGGGGCTTATATAGCCGAGGTCAAGGTGAGGGGTCTAGGGTTTGTGAAGCTGCTAGAAGCTCATATCTTGGCCACTCATTCTCGTTCTCATCCAAAATGTCGACATCTTATCCATATTCTAGCCGTTAGATGCAATCTTATCCTTAGGCCACATTGCTCTGTCCAATCAGGGGTCTTTATGGTGCCAAGGTGGAGAATTAGTGTCGACATCTCACTGACATGTCAGGGCTTCTAGAATGAAGATACCTCGTACTATGCATCTTAGGTGAAAGTGAGGTGGGAGCAGGGTAATTCGTTGGGGGAGAAGCACAGTAAATGGCGCCCCTTTTTTTATTTTTATCTTATTTTGGTTTGTGGATTGGGTTGTGTAGGTACCAGGTTATAAGGTTTAGGGGATGGTGGGCTTGTAGTGATATTGGGCCAGCAATGGTTTAATAAGAGTGTAGTGGGATTTGGGTAATGGGTTTATGGGATAGTGGATTTAATGTTATTAATGGGTTAAGTGTGAAATGGGTTAAATGGATATTAAAGATCCGGTTGTGTTTAGTAGTATATATCGCAAGGACCATAAATGTCAATTCTGAAAATATGAGGACCATTGCTGCCAATCTTCATAAATAATATCCAAGGATCATATTTGACATTCTTTGATTGTTGAAGGGCCATGGTTGTCAAATCTTCAAAAATATTCTTCACAAGGACCATAATTGACAACTTAGAAACTTGAAGGGCCAAATATGTAATTTCTTCAAACTTTCAACCAAGGAACAATCTTGTCAATTCTGAAACTTTGAGGACTTTAATGGGCTTTGTGAGCTTTGGCTTTAACCACTAGCTTCCCCGGCTCCGGCTTTTGACACTTTTCCAATTCCCGTGCTCGTTTTTGTCATTTTCTTGTGATTTTTCGTCATTTTCTTATAAATCCATACCTGCACATTCAAAAACACAAAAACACGAATATTTGGCAATTATGGGTTAGTTTTTGGTCAATTTGGTCGGGTTTTGGTCAATAAAAGGTATGTGAAAATACACATACCAGACACCTACACGACAAAGAAAACACAACTATTGGAGACGGTGGTGAAGAAAAAACTTGCAAAGGATGAAGTGGTCGAAAAGTTGATGGTGGCACAACTCCGTAATGTTGAAGAAAGGCTTTGTTTTGGGCGTTGAAGTTCTATAACCAACTGCACGATCACATAACTGATCCGAGTATACGAGAGTACACTCTTGCCAAAAAACGTGAGCTCGCGGAGAAATATGAATGGAGTTGCGATTTTTAGATATGTATTCTCGATGACTAGTGATTTTCTATTTTTTTCTAAGTATTATGTAATTTTCTTTTAATTATTAATGAAATATTATGTTTTTATTAAATTGTTTAATTAATTATGAATATAAAAAATAAAAAAANGCTTTGTTTTGGGCGTTGAAGTTCTATAACCAACTGCACGATCACATAACTGATCCGAGTATACGAGAGTACACTCTTGCCAAAAAACGTGAGCTCGCGGAGAAATATGAATGGAGTTGCGATTTTTAGATATGTATTCTCGATGACTAGTGATTTTCTATTTTTTTCTAAGTATTATGTAATTTTCTTTTAATTATTAATGAAATATTATGTTTTTATTAAATTGTTTAATTAATTATGAATATAAAAAATAAAAAAATAAAATTAGGTGAGGCATGAGATCATGATTGCCACTAAAAAACCATGGTGAGGCATGAGAGAGGCATGAATGAGGTGAAATGAAATTATTGGTGAGTGGTGGGGCATGGGATCATGACTGCCACTCTCCTTAATATAGTGGTCTTAACAACTAGGCAATCAATTAGACAATCGAGACTCTCAATATGATTGTCATATAAATGACATGCCAGAATGGTATGATTTGGAGGCCTAAAAAAGTGACTAATTATGTGTCTAAATGAATGTGGCAATAAATTTTATTGGAATGTGAAGAAGTAGGTACCTCTGCTATCACCAACAGGATGATGACACACAAGTTTAGGCATGTAATTATGCATATCAGTTAGGCATGATAATCAATTCTCGCAAAAATAATAATAAATAAATAAATAAATAAATAAAAGCCGTATTTGCCATGTTTGAGTTGGTAAAAAGAATAACAATGTAAGCAAAGTTAGAACCTAATTCATAAGCCTAACAATATATTTAAATCATCCGATGTATAACACAAAGTTTATGTAATTTTATCCTTTTCATCTTCTCAATCATGTTTAGTGTGCTCCATTTTCACCTAATTACTGCAAACCTATGATCAAAACTTGTCAAGTACACTTAACTAAAATTAAAGAAGACTCATAACACAAATATCTTTGACAAGGTGCAAATAAGAAAAGCGACACTTTGACAAAATCTTACATTGTGCAATATAAATTCATGGGTTTACACGCACCCCTTAAACCGAACATCTTCTGTCGGCGCCTCATAGCAAATATACGTAGTAGTTTGGGCCGTAACATTTGGAACAACTAGCAACTAGCATTTTGCATTCTACTACTATTTTGTGCCACTATTTTTTTTACCATGCTAGTTTTGGCAAACTCATTCACAGAATAACTACTCATTTCTAATAGCAAAGCCATCTTTTGCTCTTATTTATGCGTTTCATTCAATAGGACACCTAATTTTTTCTTCTAAAGAAACATCTTTTGCTTGCAAAAAACGAAAAGAAACCAAAGATGAAACATTTCAAACTTCATAAACCCAATGTCAAAACCATTAAAAATCCCGTCGACAATTAGTCAAAAGTCAACCTTTCAATATTTCAAACTTCCATATTTTCTTTAAATTTTCCTAAATTGACGAGAGGAATTACTATTTTATTTATTTATTTATTAAACCCTCTAATCTATAAAAAAAAATCGTGAACTTTTATTAGAACACCCTTAGAATAAAAAACTTTTTCACAAATCTTCTAATTTAAAAACTTTTTATGGAATCTTCCAAAATAGGTAAAGCAAAAGTTAAATATTGAGTATTTATATTATGATCAAAGTGATTCTAATATTACAATATCTCTAATCTTTTCATGACTTTTAAGTCACATCAATAAAAAAATGTAACTTTAAGTATGCATTAATAACCAAATGGCAAGTTTCAAATTCTTTAAAAAAAAATATATAAAATAAAAAAATAAAATAAAATAAAATTTGTAGATTGAAATCTTTCTATAATGCGATTAGAATGAATTTAATAATAAAAATATTATTTTTATGGAATATTATGAACTTTTTAAGTCACTTTTTAGTCTTACATGACTTTTAAGATAAATCAACATGTTCTCATTTATAATATAGAAGACATTTTAGTTTTAATTTTTACGATACTTGTAAGATAAAAGAAATGTATTTTCATTTCAAAAGCTGTTATAATGATTTACATACAATGCACACCTTGATTATTTGCAAATGTCAAATTCAAATCCATTATAATATATGATATATCGTAATAATTAGTTACATAATCATTATTTAGTTTTTAACTGTGGGCTAAATATACACACCTCAGATCTAATGAATACCGTAAAAAGAAAAACTCCCAAACATACTTCAGGCCAAATTCTACACAATTATACCCCAAAATGTCTATAAGAAAAGATTTTAGATTTCTAAACTCCGTCACAATGTGGGGTTTAAAAACCTCAATGTCCATTTAAGGAGTTGTTACCTTGTACTAAAAAAAAGTTGTTACCTCATCATCCAAGTACCTTCGACATGACCCTTCTTTCTATATGCGAAAAAATATGTTACAATAGGTAACATACGATCATTATCTGAATATGTTTTAGAGGAAAACAAAGGTTTATTAAAACACCAAATAGCCAAAAGGGCTAAAAATCAGATTCCCACTTAGCTGCGAGATGGAGAAACAAAAACACCAAAGAACAAATTCATAAAGAAAACAACATGATCTAAAAAAACATAACAAAAACTAAGATGTCACAACAGCTCCTAAGTCCTAATGGATTAAGAAGCCAGTTACTTGAGTTTAGATCATTTCGTGCGATTATGTTATCTAACCACAACAAAGAGAGACGTTGCAACAAAGGAAAAAAAATCTTCGGCTTTTACCTTCAACGACTCATCTGTGCGAGCGCAGAGTATTCTATTATGCCACTTCTAAATCAACCAAAGAATTAATATGTGTTGGTAATTATGTGTTTCTGTGTTCCGAGATTAGGGTTAAGATAATCAATGAAGTACCGGATATTCACTTGAAATCGTGGTATCACTTTCCAATAGAAACTATTCGACCCTATGCCTGGGTTACACGAATATCTCTATGGGATAGGACCAAGTGATGTTCTTGTTTTAGGCACAAATCAAGAACAGAAGTGTATTCAAGTGTTTGGGTTTTTGTGTTGATCGTATCATGCAGATGTGTTATGACCTCTATTTATAATAGAGAATACTCAAACCCTAGCCCATGGAATTATGTATAATTAACGGCCCATTAATTATAACATAATACTTTCCATAATAGTAGGTATCAATGGTTATCAGTGAAAACAATAACACTAGCAGTGGTAATGTTAACACTATCAGTGGAAACTAGTAGCAGAATCCACTGTCAGCAGAATCGGATTTATACTATCAGCAGAAACATATTCATGCTATCAGCAGAAACAGATTCATGCTATCAGTAGAATCCATCAGTAGGATCCAGCAGTACTTTGATCGATCTCTATCTGTCAGTGATTAAAACTCTCCCAACCCTAATTCTCTGGCGACTTTGGCGATTCACAAACAACCCTAACTTTTCTGCTAAATCGATCTCTATCTGTCAGTGATTGATCTAGTTGTTTGCTGGTTGATGGAATTGCTACCAATCTAATCGCTAATTAGGGTTTATGATCAGTCGGTTTGATTGCTCTCTATCAAACGTTTTGCAACTGATCCTTGTCAGTTCATAACTACTATAAATCAACCACTGCCACCATCACCATTAGTCTTGTGATCGAATCTATGGGTTAATTTATGTGTTGTATTGCTAAAAACCCTAGTTTTTAAACTAGGGTTTTATTCGTATTGATTGAAGACCAGGCGTTTATTTTCTTCTTGTTTTTCTGGTTCTTATTACTTGTTGTACGGGGTGTGTGGCTGATGTGATGTCGTCCATGGGAGAGGAGAACAATACATTAACACGACCTGTTAATGTTGATGAATCGTTGCCGTATGTGACTATGAGGAAACATAAGAAATCTAATAGGAATGTTGTTGATGATGAACCTGTGGATAAGACTATTGGTTTATCGGGTGAGGAGTTGAATACTAATGCAACCAATCATGTCTCTAGGGTGGAGCCGGTTCCACTTGTTCCTAGTCTTTCACATGATTCAGGTGTAGAGTCCTCTCTTAAGAGTAAGCAAGATTTTATTGAAACTTTGTTTGGCGTATCTCTTAAAACACTAGAGGATATTGATGCTTTCACT
>LBNU01025504.1:5114-25387 GCA_014162995.1 Artemisia annua
CCCGATATTAGCATATGTTGCTCATATCTTAAAGAGAATGCTCAACTTTATATTTAAAACCTATGGGATTTACAACTCCGACAACCTTGTGTTGACTTTTTAAGCATGTATTTTCAGGTAATGATGCTTAGCTTGGGGCATGGTGATATAATGGGGCGTCGGAGGAGTGGCATTGGCTGGCTGGTATTCTGTCACGGCACTTTTAACTACCTTTACTACCCTATTTTTTTACATGTCTTCGTCAACCTTTTGTGTCTTTTCATTTCCGCTGCCTACGCTATACTTTGTTTATTTTTCCGCTGCAAACTCTATTTATTTTTCCACTGCAACTTTTATATAAAGAGTACTTGTACTCTAAATGGTTTATAAATCGAATGATATGTTTTGGTCACATTTTAAACGTCCCGAGTTGTGGTCGTTTACTATAAATGTGTCTGGTTTCTATTTTCGTAATACCCCCAGCACTGTAGCTGCCATATTTGAGTTGGGGGTGTTACAAAACAAACGTCATTTATTACTTTGAATCCAGATCTTTCATACCGCTGGCGGAGCTATGAAGAGATTGGAGGGGGTTGTGGCCCTCCCACAACTTTGTCTCATAATGTATTTTTATATGATAAAAAAATATGTATTGCAAGATGGCCGTTTTACATATGGAGAATAACATGTTTTGCCTTTCCACTAAAAGTCACCAAGCTCCGCCTTTGTTTCATACCAACACCCCATAACACACATGCCTTTTAAAATAAACCAAATTACCAAAATAAACTAATTTCAACCCCAATATACTAGAATGGACCATCTTTTAAAAGTTTACTAAAATGAACTTTTTTTATCGCCTTTAGGTAGGCATTACAGATCTACAACTTTCAATCTTTCATATTGGTAATTTTAGAGTTAGTAGGCATTCCATGAATATTTTGACTTACTTTCTATGCACGGACATTTATGAAGTTTGGTCGTGTTTTACTGAATTTTGGTCGTGTTTTAGTCATTAATGCAAGAGCCCAACGAATATCTTTGGTCGAGTCTTTTACTTTGTCTGCTAAATTAATTTTGGTCTCGTTTTTATTTTAGTGTATGGTCGCGTTTTGGGTCGAGTTATTGAGGGTCGCGTTTTAGTGGCGTTTTAATTTGTCGGGTCGCGTTTACATGTTTTGAGTTTAAATTTTGGTTGCGTTTTTAATTTGTCGCGCTTAAATGTGTCGCGTTTAAATGTGTCGCGTTTTAAACACGTGTAGGGCCATAAATTTGTTTTCAAGTGAATCTAACTGATGAAAATGAAAAGTTCATTTTTGTAAAAAACTTATGTGAAGTTCATTTTCGTAAAAAAGTACTGGTCACAGGTCATTTAAAAAAAATTCTCTTTAAGATACACATGTTACCACTTATGCAAAACATTAAAACAAAACACCAACATATGACAACAACAAATAATACAAGGACCATTTTCCATAACTCACAACATCCCACCTTAACTAACAATGCCCCTTACTTAAAATACGCCGGTAGCGCATTGCACTCCTTCACTCACCACTTATCACTCATCCCTGCATATCACACTGTATCTATATATATATATTCATATATCCATATAAATATTTTAATATTCAACTTCAGATCACACTACAGTCAAACCTTCAACCAAACGCCTTCTTAATTCCCCCATAATTCAATTCAAAAAACAATACTATATAAATATATATACAGTTACATACATTGTATGTATGTATTATAGTTTTTTGTAATGGATCCACCAATAATCAATGAGAGTTCATTTTCAACAGCTAACCCATCTTCTTACAGCTTAACTGAAATATGGCCGTTTAATGAGGGTGGTTTGGGGTTGAAGATTGGTGGTGGGTTTGGAGATTCCGGTGAGTCGTCTGTGACGGAGCAGAGTGGTAATGGTGGGAGGAATAAAAAAAGAGATGGGAATTATGAAGATGAGACTTCTTTACTTGTTTCTACTAGCAGTGCTAATGATTTGGTAACTTTTTTTACCTTTTTTACTTTTTTACTGTTTGTGTTGTGGGATTTATTTGATTTGGCAAATTACGTAGTGGTAAGAGACCTAACCTCCTCACAATAGGTGTCAGGTTTAAACCTCGCTCCATACACATTTTCGGGTGGGTCGAAAAAAGTCACGGAACTCGCCCTCTCCAACTCAATAGAGAAAACCTCATCCGTTTACCCGTATAAGATATATTAATGTGTGTAAATAAAACTTCTTATGAGAAATAAGCCTTTTTGAATAAGCAGTTTATTTAACGCAACTTTCTTAAAAAAATAAGAACGAGTAGAAACAGAAGAGTAGTGATTGAGAGACCTAATTTTAGGCCTAATTTTATACCTAAAATTTCATGTCGCTAATTCATTGATTGTAACAACATGGCCCACTGCTTCACAATCCAATGAGGTAATTCCACATATGTTACGCACACAATTAGGCACAAGTTGTAGGCCTCTCAATCATTTTCCAAAATAGAAATAAGCTGTTTTGCATAAGTGCTTTATATAAAAGCATGTTACTAATTTGTAACATTTCGAATATTGGATTTTATAATTTATTGTTAATTTCGCGTATTGAAAGTTCTATACTTTATTCAAAGCATCATATGAATGTGTAACATTTGAAGATTGGATTTTATTGTTACATTTCGAATATTGAAGTTCTAAACCTGTTTCTACTAGCAGCGCTAACGATTTGATTAGTTTTAAAAATTTTAACTTTTTTACTGTTTTTTACTTTTGGTGTTAGTGATTTGAATTTGGGGTGATTTGCATATTTGGTTTGTTATTGAGAATTGGGGTCTCTGATGACGAATCGATGTGTATTAGTTATGATTAGTGGAGGATTATGAAGTTTATTTGAGTTACTGTGAGAAATAAGCTGTTTTAAATAAGCAGTTTGTGAAATAAACTTTTTTATAAAGGAAAACAAGTAGCAGAAATAAGCTGTTTTGAATAAGCACTTTATCCCAGGCATTGTATTTAATGTGTAATATTTCGAATATTTGATTTTAATTGTTATATTTTGTGCTTTGTTTAATCTAGTTATGTTTTTAGCTTATTTTAGAGATTTGTATAAAAAATATTGTTTTAAATTTGGACAGAGCAACTTGAATGGGAAAAGAATGAAGATATCAGGATTGAAAGACGAATCAGGTGGTTTGAAAGTTGACGGAGAAGGGAGTTCAGGATCGGGTAGTAAGGCTGCGGCAGCCGAGCAAAGCAGCAAACAGTCTGAACCACCTAAAGACTACATTCATGTTAGAGCTAGAAGGGGTCAAGCTACTGATAGCCATAGTCTTGCTGAGAGAGTAATGTTCTTCATATGATTCAATATCCGTTCCTTTTTTCATATATTTCTTTTGATTTTACTTGATGTTGATGATATAAACGTGTTTTCATTTCAGGCTAGGAGAGAAAAGATCAGTGAAAGGATGAAAATTCTTCAAGATTTGGTCCCGGGGTGTAACAAGGTATGGCATTCGTGTCGTGTTTGTATTTGTTTATGAGATATATGTGTGTTTGGATATACGTTTAACAATGTAATTTTGTTACGTGTGTGATTGATGATCGTTTGCTAGATTATCTATGAAGGTGACTAAATTTAATGCTATGTTTAGGTTATAGGAAAGGCACTTGTACTTGATGAAATAATCAACTACATCCAATCACTACAACATCAAGTCGAGGTAGTTCTTTGAACATGCTATTTTCATGTCAATTTTACAAGTACCTATTATTTTGTACGTCCATTCCAGTAAATTGACCCTTTTTGTTACGTATTCATTGTTGTAGTTCTTGTCAATGAAGCTTGAAGCTGTAAATACAAGAATGAACTCTCCACATTGAAGGGTTTCCTACAAAAGAAGTAAGTGCTAGGACACCTTTATCACATTTGAATTTTATTCAAGTTTCCTACTTTAACATGTTCTTTTGGCTTGCGTGTCTATTCATTGTGAATTGCGTGTTAGATTTCGCTTGCTAAAAGTTTTGTACTAATTTTGGCCCACAATTGGACGTTTATGATCTCATGCCTCCGTGTATCGTTAACATTTGTAAATTCTAATAAAGGGGAAGTAATACACTTAAAATATTAAATACAACAAAAAACTATTAGGTGGCATTTGGTTCGTGAATTTAAAATTCTAGAATTTCAAATTATGAGAAATTCAAATTCTTGAGGATTTAGAATTTCGGAATTTAAAATACTTTCACGTGTTTGGTTGACAGAAATTTATAGTATTTTGAAATATGTCCTAATGTTTGTTATTGCAAATTTTTAGTAAGTAATGGATTTACTTAGATTCTGAAAAAAAAAAAAAAAAAAAAAAAAAAAAAAAAAAAAAAAAAAAAAAAAAAAAAAAAAAAAAAAAAAAAAAAAAAAAAAAAAAAAAAAAAAAAAAAAAACCCCAGCCGGAAAAGCATAAACAAAAAGGGAAAAAAAAAGGTAAAAAAAGTATTTTGGTCATTTATTTAAAAAAAAAAAAAAAAAAAAGTGTTTCCGTGTAAATTGAAATTCTCCATTTTTTGGAGGCATTCTAATTTGCCCCATTTTGCAGATTTATGGAATCTTAATATCCTTCATTTGGCATACCAAACACACTATATATATGCACCCTTATGTGATTCACAAAAATGACATCCATGATTTATGCTAGAATCCTTTATATATATCATGTGGAATCCTAGGCTGCCTTTAGTAGCATTTTCTATTTTTGGTAATACACGACAGTTTATATTCCAAACCAGACTCCATATCCAACATACGTTTCCTGTGATAAATATCTTATAAGGGAATACCTACCACGACACAATCATACTCCAGGACCATATCCTCGTAATCTTTAAAGAATCATTTGTAGCCGTTTGCAGAGCCTGCAACATATCTACAGATGAGTTTGAGGAACTGATATTACTTTTGGACCACAAACTTTTGTCATCCACAAGCTTAATCTTGTTGTTGGAAGTTTGGACCACCCTGCACTACATTTTGAACCTTTTCTGTGGCTCTTGTTTTCACTTGCTTGTGTTATTGCTTTGCTATCTGATTCCTATGATGATTCTATCTTTTTTGACTTATGAGTGTAAAAGTTTTATTTAACTTAGTTATTAGCAAGGATTGTTTTCCTGCTGTTAAATAATTGATATACTGTATTCATGTATTGAACATTTGAACTAATGAAAAACTTAAAAACTAAGAAAAATCATGTCAGTTTCGGATTTAGAATTTAGTAGGTTTGACTCTTTATGATCATACATAGAATATGAAATGAGACTAATAGTCCACTATGCGATTATTTTGAAAGCCATGGTTAGTTATTTTCAACTAGTGAACTTATTATTCTTCGTGTTTCAGCTTGGCCCACCGCCTTTTGATGCAGCAGGACTTCTATTTGGGTCACAAGCAGCACGTGATTATGGTCAAGAATCACAATCAGAGTGGCTTCATATGCAACTAGGAAGTAGCTATGAGAGAGCGACATAATGTCAACAAAAAATCCAATGTTAGTCAAACAGAAACTAGGAAATCTTACATTCACAGTGGGATTTCCGAAGGTATGTAAGATAAGATACATATAATATATGAACTTATATCAGATTATTGATATCTAAGCTCTATGCTGCATCATCTGTAAAAAATTGCATTTCTGGACAACCCTGATAGTCCAAGACTACAAGCTTTGAAATGTCCAGGATAGAAGTGATTTTACATGTTCTTTTGTTTTTCTTTTTGCAATTCGCGAAAAGAGTTTCTGTGAAATGTACTAGGTAGAAATTGGATAGCCTTTTTCATGTTAATTGATTACTAGTAAATTAACTACAGTTTGACCAGTATATTTTAATTGGGTTTTTTTTTTTTTTNTTTTTTTTTTTTTTTTTTTTTTTTTTTTTTTTTTTTTTTTTTTTTTTTTTTTTTTTTTTTTTTTTTTTTTTTTTTTTTTTTTTTTTTTAATTTATTTATTTATTTTTTTAATTTTTATTACAGTAACTAAAAATTGCATCTAATGGAGATCAGTGAAGCTGAACTGAAACGATGGTCTATGATTAACTGCTCCTCTTTCCCAAAAATAGCAATATGTACATAGTAACCGAAGTTAAACTGAGACATCATGTTTTGGTGAAACTATGGTATCTGTTGTGTTTATGTCCTCCTCAGATGTTTCTGAGTGACGCAACTTCCGTAGATGTTGGGCTATCTCTGTTAAAAGTTCAGCTCCTTTTTCACCCCTTTGGAGTGTCATTGCGGTATGCTTCAAGAATCCACTATCTGCTTCTAATGCTCTCAATCTATCCCTTATCACCGACACCTCTCGTTTAAGGGTTGCCCTATTTTCCTGATCTACAAATCCACAATTAACCCATTATCACCAACTTTGTAGTAATTCGAATAACTATATTATCCAACGAATGAAATAAAAACAATAACTTCAATTACCTGTATTTGCATCTTCATCATCCCATTCATCTTCCAATGTAGATGACTCGATGTGGTTTTCGAGATTCTTCAGCATACTGTACAGCTGATGTTTATCAGTTTCAAAATCCAACAATGGTTCCTCATAAGTCTCCCTTTCGATTTCTACGGATCTTCCTGAGTGACTCTCGCCACTTTTGTCAAAATCCCTTTCCATAGGGCTCCCCGACTCATCAAAATCCTTTCCCAACGGGCTCTCAAGCACGTCTTGGTTCGTTTCGAACGGGCTCTCGGGCTCAACATAATCCTTTTCAAGCGGGCTTATAGGCTCGGATTTCTCACCAAAAGATGATGAAGATTGAGATTTCCACTCCTGGTAATATTCATCAGCATCAGCTTCAACTTGTTCGCTACCTACTTTCCTAATATCTGCATTTTTCTCTCTGTGGCTCTCGAGTTTTGATTCTATAACTCTTATGTGTTCGTCTCTTTTAGCTACTACATCTTGAAGTATATGAATCGCGTCTTGATCATACTCCGCTTGCTCTTCCATCATTCTCTGATACTGTAACGCCTCCATTTGAACAGCCGCTTTTTCAGCTTGTAAGCGTGTGATCATTGCCATAGCGTTGTTAGCTGCAACAGCAGATGCACTTCTTTCTTCTTCAAGTTCCATAGACAATAGCTGAAGAGCCTTTTTGTCCATACGGGCTTGTTTCTTTAACTGCTGAAGACTCGAATCACCATCACCTGAAGCTTCATTGTTTGTTATTTCTGTCAGCAGTTCGGATCTTTCTGGTGACGTTTTCCTGAGAGTTTTGTTGGCCCATCTAGGAATGTCTACAGTTGAATCTGTGAGCGAGATCCCAAAGAATTTATTACTTTTTAACAAGTTCGGGGTTTTGCACCACTCATCATTTTCATCAGCATCTGTTTGCTGAGTCATCGTTCCAGATTTCATATCTTCTGTGACTTCTACATGAAAATCCATTTGAGACTTAGATTAGTATAAAGATTTCGTATACCAAAACATATTAAAGAATTAAAAAAATGTAACGGTAGCCTTAGAGATATGAAAAGAACCAACTTAAGTTCTTTACATATTTTCAGACCCGTGTTTTCAACTTTTTATAAAGAAATAAAATTGCTTATGTGCTTATATTAGAGTATGTAAACACTTAAAATTAAGGAGATTGGTATGTGCTTATCTAGATAAGTAGTTTTAGATATAACCACTTTTAAATAAGCAAATTCCAAACACCCCCTAAATCAAAACAACCTTTTTTTCTTTTCTAGCCATGTTTTTTCACAGCATTTATTTTGTTAAAAAAAATAATCTTAAGCAAGATATATTCAGTAGACCTAAGAGTTATAGTTTAGCTTTCATTATAAAAAGACTCACTTTTAGCATCTGTGCTTAATCCAAAGTCATACTCTGGCATATCATAATCGGATATAAATTTCAACTCTGTATATCGCGAATCCTCAGTTTTCCATGCTGTTGGTGTGTAACACGTGAGTGCTCTAGGAGATGAAGTCATTGCTAATGTAGAAGCACGGACGTTGGAAAAGCTTCTAGCATATTCCTTAGAAGTAACTTTCGGTTTTAAAGGCTCACCACAACACGAACACTTATTCACATCAATCAAATTTTTGCTAGATTTATTATGATTGTTAACCATCCTCACAGGCATCAAAAATATCTTTCTATCATCTGTAGATCCGTTGTTGTTCTCCTTTTGCCGACTCCCCAAAAGGGATTTACTCGTGTTGCTATCAGATTCTTTCTCGGTTGCGAATGAAAGAAGACATCCTTCACACATGTTTTGAATCTCAGCAACTTTTCTATGGACATGACAATAAGCCAATGATGATATATCTCTTTTGTGACATTCACATATGGATTCATTATAGTATGTACTCGGGTCTTTACCCACGAGCATATGGTCTACACGCGTGCAAAGCACACACGGTGGTTCCAATTCAAAAATCTTGGCAAAAGTACTAGAAATAAACGCGATAAACCCATCAATATAAAGAGATGCGATTAATATCCATTCTAGCACGGCCCATAACATGAAATGTGGGAATCCACCCATCTCCTCCGCAACGAATTTCTTGAACGATCTTTTTGATGATGCCATTGTCGATATAATTCAAGAAATTGCGAAAGACCGAATCTGAGGATATGGGAAATGGTTGTGGATTGAAAGAGAAATAGATGAAATGATAAAAAAACGAAGAGATCATGACCTAAGACAATGTACGTAGATCATGATCTACCTCGTTCTTTCTCAAAGAGAAAAAGATATAGATACGTTTGTACGTAATATCTAAACGAGGTTTCAAAACCTCCTGAGTAATTTGGTAGGATTGTTGTGACATATTTTTGTATCCAAAATCTACTGGGGATCAAGTTTGCCTGAATTAACGTTTGATGTGGCACTTTTTGACCACAACACAACAATTTGCTCACAAAAAAATGTAATAAAAGGCAGTTAGAAGTTAATTTAGACGACTAGGGGTGTTTGATTGTGACTTAATTGACTTAATATGAAAAAAACTGAATTAATTAAGTTATATGAAAACTGTTTGTTTGTGACTTAATAGAGAAAGATGACTGAAAATATTAAGTAATAAAACTGAGGTTGTCTGCATTAAGTCATCTGTTAATTAAACATGACTTAATAAAAAAATTTAACAAACAATATTACACGAGTATTTTGTTATTCATTTAATAGAAAACTTGGTCTAAACTAATTTTTTGAAATTGTTAGTGATATCAAAGATGCCCATAGACTGTATAACAAAGTTTACACATTTTGCATTTTGCGAGCAGAATTCGGAAGTGACACAGTAAGTATGACCTTGACCCGTGCAACTTTCTGTTTAACAAAATTTATGCCGAAATCAAAGAGCACCCGGAGAGCTTAATTTAAGAAATTTACCCCAAAATCAAATAGTACATGGGGTATAGTCACAACATGTCAATCATCTAAACAGGGAATTACTTTTTAACAAATAAGTACATTAATAACTTTAGACGAGTAATCGTGGATAGCAACGAAATTTTGTAGTGACAGATAATTTTAGTAATAAAAAAATTTATGGGTTATAAACGAAAAATAATAAAAGTTTAAGGATTTGAGGATTAAACATAATGTTTTGAAACCCGGTTCGACCCGGGTGGTTCAACCGGTTGAACTGCTACAGTCGAAAAACGGGCCAATTTAAACCTAGTCAACCCGACGGGTTGGGTCGAAAATAAAAGTCAAATTAAACCGGGTCAACCTGTCGGGTTTGAAGCATCCCGGGTCAACTCGGCTTTCGATGTGTATTAATAGTTTCCTTTTGAAACATATGTTTTCAACATTTCTTTTTTAATTTTTTCAACATTTCGTTTTTTTTACTTTTCACTTTTCACTTTAAACATTTTTTTTATAAATAGTATAGATAGAGTCAGGCCCAAATGAGAAGTAAAATTAAAATGGGAAGGATGAGAAGAAACCACAACCACACTTCAGATGCACCTACAAAAATAGATGCATCTCCCCTTAAATTTCTCACTCTTATTTGAAATGTGTGGCTGAAAATTCTTCTTATTCTTCTCAATTTAGTTTTTCTTCTTACCGAATCCCTTTCCAGTATAGATGTATGTTTACATATAAGTTTACAGAGATGAGATCAATATAGAACTCATATTTGCCATAGAACCAATGAACCAATCATAGCCACCATTTTTATTTTTCACTTTTTTTTAAAACAACATATCTTGCAAACGGTAAATCTTCAAGCTACAAAAAAATACCATCGCGACGAGAATTAAATCATCTTTCTATAGATATGCATTGTTATATACTTTCAACGAACTTTTTTTTCTCAACGAACTTAAAAAAAAAAAAAAAAAAAAAAAAAAAAAAAAAAAAAAAAATCTGCCCAGGAAAATCATATATGATTCATAAAAATCACATATGATTTGATTTTAACGAATCACATTATTGATTTTTACAATCATATGATTTTTCTGGGCGAATTTTGGAAAAAAAAAAAAAAAAAAAAAAAAAAGTTCGTCGAAAAAGAAAATTGTCGAAAGTATATAACAATGCATGTTTATAGAAAGATAATTTAATTCTCGTCGCGATGATATTTTTTTTTGGCGTAACGATTTACGGTTTGCGAGATATTTAATTTTAAAAAAATGGTGAAAGTTTATTTTTTTATTTTGATAAAAAAAAAAATGAGTGGCTAAGATTGCTAAGTTTACAATGTACATTTAGTCATATCAATTACTACGTATTTCCCAATACGCCTTACTCTTTCTTTTTTTGAAGTATTGAGTTAAAAGCAATATAAAATTCAGATGTACTTTATATTCTAAAAAGAGATTTGTTATACAATGCTCACCGGATAATGATTAAGTGACATTAAATAACATATTCTTTACATATTTAAAGTAATTATGAATTTAATGCACAATAAATAAACATATGGATTACTTTAAATATATGTGATTTTTAATTTAATAAAGAGTAAGTTTCTTTTTATATCTATATTAACCATGCCTTAACTATTATGAGTAATTAGTGTGTATTGTATAGCAAATTTCAAATATGAAGAAAATAAAAAATTAAAAAAAAGCTAATCATTAGTATTTTTTTTCTTCGTTAAAGCCTAAAAACAAAAGCATTTTATTTGAAGGGGCCATCCTCAGAAGGTGTCGCCATACCTTAAATACATAATAAATGAGCCACTTATTTATTCAATCAACTTGCATAAAAGTCTACATACCTTCATAGCATGCGGTAAGTTAACCAAGCCCCCCGAGTTATAACATAACGCACTCGACTTTAGGGGTGTATTAATTTACCGAGCCCCAAGTTAAGGTGGTGCGTTAACGCATCGAGTCAAGAAGTTAATGTGCGTTAGCCAAACGAGGTATTAAAAAAGATAAATAAAATAAAATAAATAAATAAATAAATAAATAAATAAAAAAAAAAAAAAAACCCACCCATTCAAACAGATAAAATAAAAAAAAAAAAAAAAAAAAAAAAAAAAAAAAAAAAAAAAAAAAAAAAAAAAAAAAAAAAAAAAAAAAAAAAAAAAAAAAACACACCCATCAAAAAGAAAAAAAAAAAAAAAAAAAAAAAAAAAAAAAAAAAAAAAAAAAAAAAAAAAATCAATTTCTGGTTAAATTTGAACTACTTATATATCCCGTATATGCACAAAGCTTTGGTATAAAGTTTACTTACTGTGTTTTGATACAAGTCATAAAGCATTTAATTTTTAACTATTTGTGAATACAAATTATATATTATCTGATTTTAATAATACAAGTTGTATATTATTTGATTTTAACCAAATGGATTGCGTCTCAATTGTACCTCATGTTGTTTGATAAACTCGCCAACTAAATGGTTGCAGGTTCAAGTTCTGCTTGGAACATGTGAGATCAATTTGTAATGTAAATATTGTGAGATAATTAAAATTGTCGTTTTAAAAAAATGTAAATTTATATTTTCGCATAGTAAAAAATGTTCGGGTGCACATACGGAGTTGTTAAATATGATTTTTCAATAATATTATATAAAATCTAATATATTTATAGTTATGATAATCGTGCATGCGTGAGTTTTTACTAGGGGTGGAAACGAGCCTAGCCGAGCCCGAGCTCGCCAGAGCTCGAGCTCGGCTCGTTTATATATATAAAGCTCGAGCTCGGGCTCGAGCTCGTTTCGAGCCTTATATTTTGAGCTCGAGCTCGGCTCGTGAAAATTTTCAAAAGCTCGAGCTCGGGCTCGAGCTCGACTAATTTATATAATGTGTTAAAGAAAACAAAGTTCAAATGAGCTCGGCTCGTTAATTACATAAGGCTCGAGCTCGTTTACTACTTTTAAGCTCGTTTATACGTATAGACAATATATATACGTATATATTTCAAATGCTCGTTTAGGCTCGCGAGCCTACTCGAGCTTTTCGTATAGAGCTCGGGCTCGAGCTCGATTATTAAATGAGCCCAAACTTAGGCTCGAGCTCGGGCTCGAGCTCATTTAGGCTCGGCTCGTTCGAGCTTTTTACCGATCCGATCCCGAGCTTTTCACGAGCGGCTCGGCTCGTTTCCATCCCTAGTTTTTACATAAAAATCCATTGTGTGTTAATATCAATTAACAGTTGTTATAGATGCTTTGACTTTGTTTACCTGACATTGTGTTGAGGTCGATATTGTTTGATTTTAACTAATGATGTCATATTTTAGACATTACAGGTGTTTAATCGCACGTAATAACTCTTAGAAAAATGTTTTCTAAATATCGTTACTTAAACTTTAAACAATAACTACATGCGTTGTTATATGCAAAATATCGTGTATATATTTTTATCTCATAGTAACCGTTAGGGTCGTGGCTTCATTTTGATATTTATAGTCTTGTTAATATAAATTTTAGCCGAATTTAATTTTTTAACCGGAGTACGCGTTGCTTAAACTCATAGAAAGGAATTACATGAGTCATTATTTAATGTGGATAGTTAAATAAATAAATAAACTTTTCTGAACATCCTTATTTAAGGTGTTATTGTTTATTAAGAGGCTCTGAAACTGAATTTGATTCGCACATTTAAATATGAATCTGTTGTTGATTTCCATCTTAATCAGAATAAGTGGTTGAGAAATCTGAATCTGACTCAAATAAAACTATTTGTTTCTGTAAAAATGTCTAAATGCGTTAAACTATCAATTTTTACAATTTAAATATCAATCAATTGCATTCGCACGAAAACAATTATCTAACATTCTTTATATGACAAAAATATGCAATGATTAAAATAGAGGATTTCCCTCCGTCAACCCATTGTATGGTGCTCATGGTTGCAAAAATCGTGAATCGGTAGTTGGGCGGTCGACCCCCTGTAGCTTGTGATCGGTCTAGGCGGGATTAATCAGTGATTAATCGGATTAACATTTTTGACAAGTTTTCTATATTTTCGGCAAATTTTAGGTATTACTTGCAAGATTTTTCTTAAAAAAAATCAAATAGATATAAACAACAAGTATAACTTATTAAACAATTTTATGGTGAGTTTTGGGTATTTTCAGCAAGGTTTGAAGGTTTCAGTCAAGCTTGACCACCATTTTTTTTTGAACATCGGGTTAGTTGTTAGATGTTAGTTGTTAGTTGTTGGCTCGAGTTAGTGTCGCATCCTCGGGCAGAGATACCAACCGCGAGCCTCTCCTTAGGGGATAACCCTACTCCTATTCCTGATTCGCCTGATATCATTAGAGCTTGTGGTTCCCAAGTGAGGACATCCCGGTCGGTCACCCAAACCGGTACTACTCTCACTTGGGCTCGCTTAACTACTTAAGCCTTTACCACTAGACCACAAGTCCCATGATCAAGCTTGACCACCATTGACCGTCATTAACCATCGTTGACCACGGTTGACCGAGTTGTTTGACCGATTTACAAAAATAAAAAAGGTTGGTGGCTTTGTAGCACCTTGATGACGTATAGTCTACACCGGGTCATGAACCCGTTTGGTAAACAATACCAATACGTAAGCCCACTACGCGTGGGCCAGTTTAATAATAATTGGACTACCAATTATATGGCTTTGGCCCATGAGGCCCAAGCCCAATGATTATTTAGGAATGTGATAAAGATATCTCCTAATTATAGGATGTGTATCAAATATCCGCGATACGCGGGATACACCAAGGTTTGCGAAACACGAAACCAACAAGGATTTTGTGTCTATAAATAGAGGGCGTAATAGCTCTCACAAAGGTACGACTTACAAACCCTAACTCTTCACAACCCTAAAACACGATTACTTACTCTCACGCCGGAGGATAATCGGGGGAGACAATCCCTCGATAAGCCTAACGGTGTTTGTTGCTTTCATAGTGCGCAGGTCCCCAAGCATTATCATCTAATTGATACGAGAACAGGAACCCAAACAAGGAACGCCCAACTTTTGTATCAACAAGTGGCGCCATCCGTGGGACCCTACACTAAGAACTAGGATGACGAAGCACAAAAACACAAGCCAGCGGACTCCGCAGATGGATAAGGCACGCGGTGACCCTCCAAGGAGGAACTACCCGGATCTGACCCTTAGGCAAACCACTGGGACAACCAGTGCGCCTGGTCACCAGGAAGTGGAATCACCCCCAATCATCCCAACAGTGGAACTGCCCGCTGCTACAACTCAGACCACTACGGTGGTTCCAAACAATGAGGATCTTCAGCGTACTCTCTTCACCACTCCTCACCAGACGGCAACTGCTGTGGACAACACAGCACCGCCAGGCGCACCTGACAAAGAGAGGAGGGTTAACCTAGAAGAGAATATCACTGCGCTGGAAGAGGATACTCAAGGAGCAATGTTAAAAAATTTCGTATCACGAAATTTTGACACATTGAACAATCTCCTCCAAGAGGAGTCAAGAAGAAGGTCGAGTCATAACTTACATGCTCGACTCAACTTCAATGGAACATCTCCACCGCGTTACCTAGAGCGCGAGCATAATGAGAGGCGCACCGATGTCCACTCTAGACTCGGTACGCCGTCTAATTCGCAGTACTCGGAGGAATACGAGGGTAATGGGCGACGCACACCCGTTTTCTCTAGGCTAGGAAGTCGCAGAGTCCACGATAGAATCGGACCACAGCGCTCACCAAGCGAAGGTTCTTCTAGATCGGGAAGCAGAAGAGCTTACGATAAATCTGGGAAACGATCTCCCCCAAGTGAAAGCCCTTCTAGCTCGGACTCCGATGAAAAACGGCGCAAGCGCCGTAAAAGAAGCGATTCTTCCTCAAGCAGTTCCTCGGACAACGAGGATAAGGAAACAGGACACTGGAAGTCCAGAGGAAGACGTCGCGAGGAAGAGGATGAGGACATATCCCTTCCTTGGCGTCGCCAAAAGGTTGGTGCGTTCTCAAAGCGCATCAGCGATTATTCAGACAACAAGAAAAGGCGCATGCCTTCCAATGTCAAAACATATGATGGAACGGGTGACCCCGATGATCACCTAAAAATTTTCGAATCCGCTGCTGGCATCGAAAACTGGCCACAACCTGTGTGGTGCCATATGTTTAACTCCACGTTGGTAGGGAACGCGCGAACTTGGTTTAGCAAACTTCCACGAAGAAGTATAAAAGGGTATGAAGAGTTGCGGAAAGCATTCCGCTTGAACTTCACACAAAGAAAGAAGTACGCTAAGGACCCAGTAGAATTGGCTAGGATCAAACAACGCCAAGGGGAGTCTACGAGCGCCTTCATGGAGCGCTTCAAAGACGAATGCCTACACATTAAGGCATGTCCTGAAATACTAAAAATTTCAGGATTCATGAATGGGATCACCAACCAAGACCTTATCAAAAAATTAAATGATAAAGTCCCCCAAACATTCGACGAACTGGTGAAGCGTACAAGGTCTTTCGTTCAAGGAGAAGCCGCCGTCGCGGACAGTAAGAAAGCATATTCTAACTACAGGCCGCAGGAACAGTCAAGGAGACAATCCAATGACCATGGCGGCAATCGCAACAAAGGCTATCGCAATGATGGAGGTACACGGGGTAACGACAAGTATACCCCGCTGACAAAAACTCCTAGAGAGATATTCGCAACAGAGGGAGCAAATTTTCCCAAACCTCCACCAATGCGCACCCCAGAAGGAAAGCGCATAGGGAATGGTTACTGCGACTACCATGGACAGAAAGGCCACACAACGAACGAGTGCGTCCAGCTTCGACAACTAATTGATAAATTAGTAAAAGAAGGTAGGATGGACCACTTGGTCAAAAACATCAAAGAAGGGAAGGATAAGCAAAGAACCGGGGATAAAAAAGAGCCACCCAAAGACAAGGCGGACACAATTTACATGATACAATCATGGCAGCGCAAAGTCAAACAAAAGGTTAGCCAAAGGTTCTCCCCTAACGACGAGATCTCCTTCCCAAAGTTGACCGCGGACAACGCGGTAGCAGAACCACTCACCATCGAAATACATGCGGGGGGTCACGATATCCACCGTATGTATGTGGATGGGGGAGCATCCGCAGAAATAATGTATGAGCATTGTTTCAAGCGGTTAAGACCAGAGATACAAAGCCAGCTAATCCCGGCCGCGACATCCCTAACAGGTTTCACAGGGGAGAAGATATGGCCGATAGGACAACTACGCATGCTTGTAGTAGTTGGCAACAAAGAGCATTCTACCAAGGCGTGGATGAATTTTATGGTAATCAGATCTCCATCACCATACAATGGTATAATTGGAAGATCAGGAATCTCAGCTCTGCGCGCAGTACCATCCACAACACATGGGATGCTGAAGTTTCCAGTCGAAGGCGGTGTAGTAACCCTTTACAATAACGCTGTGCCTCCCGAGGAATGCAACACAGTCACATACGAAACTGCAAATACTCAAGAACATAGCGCGCCCAAGACACCAAACCTGAAGGTGGCAATTCACCCTGACTACCCTGAACAACAGGTGTCGTTGGGGAGCTCGCTGTCCGACAAAGGGAAAGCTGCTGTATGCGCACTTCTGCAGAAAAACCTAGACGTTTTCGCATGGGAGCCAAAACACATGACTGGTGTACCTAGGTCAATTTCAGAGCACAAACTGCAAATCCGACAAGGATATCCGCCAATAAGGCAAAAGAAGCGTGGCCAGGCCCCAGAGCGCGCGAAAGCCATCCTAGAGGAAGTACACAAACTTGTGGACGCAGGTATCATGCGAGAAGTCTACTACCATGATTGGCTATCTAACCCAGTCATGGTAAAAAAGAGCGATGGCAGTTGGCGAATGTGCGTGGACTTCACGGACCTTAACAAAGCATGTCCACAGGATTGCTACCCACTGCCAGAAATAGATTGGAAGGTTGAATCCTTATGTGGATATCCTTTTAAATGCTTCCTGGACGCATACAAAGGATACCACCAGATCCAAATGGCTAAGGAAGATGAGGAGAAGACAGCCTTCCACACAAGCCAAGGTGTCTTTTGTAACACAAAAATGCCATTCGGGCTAAAGAATGCAGGAGCCACCTACCAGCGCTTGGTAGATAATGCGTTCGAAAAGCAGGTGGGCCGCAACCTAGAAGTATATGTTGATGACTTGGTTATAAAAAGTCATACTGAGGATGAAGTAGTGCGCGATATTGAAGAAACATTCAAAACACTACGGAAAATTAACATGAAGTTAAATCCTAAGAAGTGCACTTTTGGCGCTACAGAAGGCATGTTCTTGGGATACTTAATCGAGCCAGATGGTATCAAACCATGCCCTGAAAAGACGGAAGCGGTCATACAACTCCCTTCGCCACAAACGCTCAAAGAAGTCCAATCCCTGGACGGAAAATTGGCCGGTCTGAATAGATTTCTGTCTAAGGCTGATAAATCGTTACCATTGTTTAAAACACTCAAGAAGTGTACAAAAAAGGGTGACTTTCGCTGGACTACCGAAGCGGAGGAAGCATTTCAGCAGCTCAAACAAACAATAGCAGCGCTCCCGAAGCTAGTTGCACCCCGACCAGGGGAAGAGTTGATAATGTACTTATCAGTAACTCACGGGGCCGTCAGCGCTGTACTATTGACAGACAGAAACTCAGTATAAACACCTGTGTACTTCGTAAGCAAGGCGCTCAAGAAAACGGAGATCAACTACAGCCCGATGGAAAAGCTAGTCCTAGCGCTAGTATTTGCAGCCAAGAGGCTACGCAGATACTTTCAAGCGCACCCTATTGCAGTGATCACAGACCAACCCATCAAGCAAGTAATCTCCAAACCCGACGCGTCAGGGCGATTGCAGAAGTGGAGCGTACTGCTAGGAGAACACAATATCTCCTATAGGCCACGCACCGCAGTCAAAGGGCAAATACTCGCGGACTTTATCATTGAAAAGCCAGATAGCGAGGATAGAACTCAACCACCAAAGGTGGTATCGCAAGAACCGTGGATCCTGTTTACGGACGGATCATCATGCATAGACGGTTCAGGCGCAGGCCTCATTCTCACCAATCCAGAAGGAATGGAGTTTACATACGCCTTGCGTTTTGAATTCACTGCCACGAACAACGAGGCAGAATACGAAGCCCTCTAGTGAGAGAAAGTTTCATTAATCTAATTATTTGAAAAACTAAATTTACGCAACAAAAATTAATCGGTGAAGCCTTGGATTTAAATTTCTCTTTAGGCCCTAGAGGACTTGAACCGCCCCAACAAACGTATGTTTGTGTTCATTATTTATTCATTATGATAATAAGTTAGTTCGTGTTGTCTTGCTTATCGTCACGACCCACACATTACATGATCACCAAGCTCCGACTATTAACCACCCATAACGACGGCCTAATCATAAGTTGAGTAGTAACACACCACCAAAAGCTTTGACTTGGATTTTCACCAGAGTTTCTTTTACTTTCCTTTATTCACTACGGAGGCGGATACTATTTATTGTTTTATTTTAACCATGGCTGTGAGATTCAACTCAATAAACATGATACAAATTATACTATACACAAAGTTTTTTTTTCGTAAGGTTTACATATTGTAACCACTGAATAAATTTTAGGCAGCTTCTAAACTGTTCAAACCCCATTTGTATTTAAGAAATTTCAACCATATCCTAAAATATCAAAATGTCTAGGGGAGAACAAACAGAGATGGTGCCCCTCCAAAGGAAAATCACATATAAGAGCATCCAAACACGCTCAGATTCCCCCTCCACACGAATATGCCTAAATCCTCCCTCAAGTACGTTCATGCCTTAGCCTTAAAATTATGGCTTGATATCCAAAAACTCCTCCAGTTGTCGCTTGCAGACCCTCACGGCGACAATAAACCAACACATTTCTGCAACATCAGTAAAAAGCCTTACACTGCAACATAAATAGTAACTCATCTATATATACCCGAATTTTATCTTCATCATGAACCACAATCCAATTACCTGGTCTAAAAATTCCTTTTACTACAGCAAACTCAAGCATACATGATGATAATACACCTTCTTAAATTTAACCTATCTGTCGGACACGTTGTTTCAACATCCCTTTGTAGAAACAATCATCATTTAGTGGCCACGCCAACCTCCTGAAAAGGGAGGGCTTTACCTGGTTTGAGTCTGTGTGGCGGTGGGTTCAAACCCCGTGGATTAGTCGGCCAAAAGGTCGGAAATCATGATCTAGCTCGGACTCCGATGAAAAACGGCGCAAGCGCCGTAAAAGAAGCGATTCTTCTTCAAGCAGTTCCTCGGACAACGAGAATAAGGAAATAGGACACTGGAAGTCCAGAGGAAGACGTCGCGAGGAGGAGGATGAGGATATATCCCTTCCTTGGCGTCGCCAAAAGGTTGATGCGTTCTCAAAGCGCATCAGCGATTATTCAGACAACAAGAAAAGGCGCATGCCTTCCAATGTCAAAACATATGATGGAACGGGTGACCCTGATGATCACCTAAAAATTTTCGAATCCGCCGCGGGCATCAAAAACTGGCCACAACCTGTGTGGTGCCATATGTTTAACTCCACGTTGGTAGGGAACGCGCGAACTTGGTTTAGCAAACTTCCACGAAGAAGTATAAAGGGTTATGAAGAGTTGCGGAAAGCATTCCGCTTGAACTTCACACAAGGAAAGAAGTACGCTAAGGACCCGGTAGAATTGGCCAGGATCAAACAATGCCAATGGGAGTCTACGAGCGCCTTCATGGAGCGCTTCAAAGACGAATGCATACACATTAAGGCATGTCCTGAAATACTAAAAATTTCAGGATTCATGAATGGGATCACCAACCAAGACCTTATCAAAAAATTAAATGATAAGGTTCCCCAAACATTCGACG
>LBNU01025511.1:0-25635 GCA_014162995.1 Artemisia annua
TATGAATACGTTACCGTTTAAAAAACTTTATTACTTGTTGTATCAAATGTCCATTTTAGCTTGTTGTAATATGAAAGATGTTGCTTGTAGTTTATGACCAACATAACTTGAAACATGTTATCCCCCAAGTACAATCAACAAGTCACAACACACACAATCACATCATGCAAACATCAAAGTAACGCAATAAGTAAAGGAAAGTGCAAACCGTTCACAACACGAGTATTTATCGTGGTTCGGCTACAAGGACTCTTTTCCTTGCCCTACGTCCACGCCCCGAGTACCCAACTCGAGAGTTACTTCACTAGATCAACAACCTCCCTTCTCGGCGGAGAAAACCTTACAATCGTTGCTTACACTTTTACCGACACTAAGCTAGATGTCGAGTTCTTTTACAAGGGTACAACCACTCCCATCGTCGCTTACAATTTTACCGACACAAAGCTAGATGTCGAGTTCTTTACGCTTACAATTTTACCGACACAAAGCTAGATGTCGAGTTCTTTACCAAGGGTACAACCACTCCCATCGTCGCTTACAATTTTACCGACACAAAGCTAGATGTCGAGTTCTTTACCAAGGGTACAACCACTCCCGCTATGTTTTGTGGCCCAACATAAAAACCTTGTGTTTTATGGCACAAACACATAAACCATCTAATCTATCTTGAGATGACACAATGATGATCCATGACATAAAAGTCTAATGGATGTAAAATGACTAATCTACATGAACTTCTTGAATAAGAAGTCTTCAATCATAGAGGATGTCAAGTGCCCTTGAATCTTCATATGTTGGAATGCTTTCATGAATGATTACTTCAAGATCTTTTAACCTTCTTGGTGGATCATGAAGTATGATATGCTTACAACAAAGATGAATGTTAGAAGCATTATGATCATTATAGAAAGGGTGACTAATGGGTGTTTCTACATGGTTTTCTACTACACTATGTGTGTGTGGATTTTCATCAAGTTTTCAAGTGAAAACAACTTGCTCTATTTATAGGCAAAACAAGTAAAGAAAACCATGTTCTTAAAACTAGCAAAGGTAAAAACCATGTTCTTAAACCACTACTATTTTAGTCAACATTGACAAGACTTTTAACTTAATGTTGACAAGACAAGACACATTTAAAAGGATACTTCCAAAGTGTGTAAGAACTTCATGGCAAGTCAAACACACAACATATTCATGAATGCATGATGTGACAAGACACATTTAAAAGAATACTTCCCTATTCATGAATGCATGATGTGACAAGACACATTTAAAAGAATACTTCCAAAATGTGTAAGAACTTCTTGGCAAGTCAAACACACAAATGTCACATCTAGTAAATGATATTTGACCAAGGTAATTTTCAAATATAATTTTTCATTTTATGAAAAATACATTTAGACAAATGTATATACTAACTTAAAAAGATAAGTTACTTGTATATGAAAAATATATTAGCTAGCTATATAATATTTAGTAAGTTACTAAAAATGTTTTATGTACTTATGTTGTTATAAGACACATTTTTATATATTGTAAACTTACTAATATTATTTAGACACCTAATGTGGCACTTATTTTATTTGACACCTAAAATACTTAAAGACCCTAAAAGTATTTTAGTCATTCTAAATGGTCGGTCAAGGGGTTTGATCATAATGCTACATAACAAACATGTACGAACCTGTGTTGTAGCATACGATGACTCGAGACATTGAGAGGTGTTGAATGTTTGTTGAGACAAAGTATGATTACAAGTAACTTGTACATTTTACGTTATATATCAAGTTATACGTTTGTCATCAATCAAAACAAACAAGACTGTATAGATTAA
Source organism: Artemisia annua (assembly GCA_014162995.1). Classification (NCBI taxonomy): domain Eukaryota; kingdom Viridiplantae; phylum Streptophyta; class Magnoliopsida; order Asterales; family Asteraceae; genus Artemisia; species Artemisia annua. Next base: position 1,835 of record LBNU01025511.1, read on the forward strand.
ATATCGTAATATTTGCACTAACAAACCCAAATCCGCCAAAAAAATTTGTTGGGCACCTTTTTATGTAAGAAAAAAAGAAAAGTACCTTGATTGGAAATGGACCCTAAGTTTTATACCTTTTTGTGCCATTTGCCCTTTTAATTAACACATAATCGATTCCTTAATATTGGAGTCTTCCCCAATTCGACATCTATCAATTAATTTACATATAAAATCTTAACAATTAAAAATATAACATTGAATCCATGCTAAACATGCATGTTTTCATGGATTCCACATAACAATTATTGCATATAATCACAAGAACGTTTACTTAAACACAAAATCCAAAAACCCAAAATCCAAAAACCCTACAAAAATTTAAAAAATCGATTCATAAAAAAAATTAGGTTTTCGATTTCATAAACCCTAAATTGATTAAAACATGTACAAAAACAATCAAAATTCGTTTTTTTATGTGTTTTGGTAATTAATTACACATTATAACGGCTCATGATGCCACTGTTGGAATTTTATACTCATGTCATACATATATAAATAAAAGCATCAAGTAAGCATAGCGGAAGCAATTAGGATCATATAATGCATAATTAATTAACCAAGAGTAATTAAACGTACCGTAGTGATTCTAGCCCGAACAATAATCAATTTATGCAATTCTTCAAATCAAGAACCCTGATTAGGGTTTATGTGGATTATAAGAATTACCCCTTACCTTTTTGTAATTCAATCCAAGAATCAAACAATAGTGTGTTTGATTCACGTTCTTGTACACACGTACTAAAACAACTTAAAGTTATGCAAGTAAAATAAAAACTTAAACACTTTGAGCTTCAAAAAATTCGACTCCTTTAGGGATAAGGTGGATCGATTTTTGCAGGAGAGAAAAGAAAGAAAAACAACAAGAACTATGTGTACAAGAGATGAGAAACAATGATTCTTGGGTTTGTTTATATAGTGTTAATAACTTGGAGCTCAAGGCACAAAGGAGGTGCCCCTCCCCTCTTCGCCGATCGGTTTGGAACCCCTAAAGGGTTTCCAGAACCTTCTAGTCCTTCCAATTATTCACAAATAAAAACTTTCATTTTCTTCGTCTAACGGTCGTTAGCCTTTTTCGTTAAATGTTAACGATCGTTAAGTGTTTTAAGTTTATATATAATAATTAATGTAACATTTATGATTAATTATTAATCTTTAACTCTCATACGTAAAGTGTGCAATCCCGTGATCTCGAGTTCGATCCTAACACACATTTATTATTTTATCGTCTATAAAACTAATAATTATGTTCTTTTTAACAATAAATTTACGGATATCAATAATTTCGTTTGGCCCGTGCCCGTTCGGGCTCGAGCCCATTTGATCCGTTGCCCGTTCATAGATTTATGTACATAATGATTTATTTATTGTATTTAAGGTTAGTATTTCTATTTTAATTAGTAGGCCTTAATGTTTTATAATATAGTAAGATTTAATCAAAACTCATGTATAAAAAAAAATTTGAAATACATAGTTTGATAGTCCATTTATTCAATCCAGTTATGCAATCCATCAGCCCGTTAAACAAATGAATTCTCGGTTCAGAAGCCCGATCATTGATCAAATCCACATATTTTATTGAATCCCAAGACATAAAATCCAATCCACGTACTTAATATGTTATACCCGAGCCAACTTTATTAGATACATGATACCCTAATTTCTAGTCATTTCATATAACCCTAAACACATATCACGTTGAAACATCCGCCTACCATACTCACCGGCCTGCCTTATCCCTCCTTCATAAAACTCATCTCATCCTCATCAAACTATTAATCTCAACATCAAACACAATCCGAATAACAAACACACTTTACCATTGAATCTATTATAAACAAATACCCAACACTCATAACCATTTTCGTTTTTGCACAAACCCTTAAATGAAGAACTAGATGCTTTCGACTACAAGATCTTTTAAATAAGGTCTCAGGTAGGATGTTGTTGTGATTTTTGTTTTTACTGAACACGAGGAAGAATGAAACGGAATCGTTTTGTTCTTTCTTAATATGTTCGGATATTAAGTACAAGAAGTGAAGCTTCTTTATAGATCATTGATGTATGTTGTTCAACTCAAAAAAATCTTTGAAAGATTGGTATAAAGTTGAATCGACTCTGAGATTTGTTTGATTGTTCGAGTCTTGTTAATATGTAGATGAGAGTTGGGGAGAAATGGTAATGGTTATGGTAGTGTCTAGATTGTACATTGTGCATTCATATATGCTGCAAATACGGAGCTTGAGAATACGAAAGACCTCTGTTTCTTAATATGGGTTTTCTTCTACTAAGCCCAACACAAAAGACAAAAAACGAATACTTTAGATTGTACATTGTGCTTAAAATGGTAGTAATTTTGGGTTTAGGGGTGTTTTTAATGCTATTAATGTATAATTCTAAGGATTTTGGTTTGAATTTCGATTCATGCTTGTTTTTGTTGTACACAATGCTTTACTTGTTGTAATTATGAAAATTCCTTACTTTAAAGTGTTGTAAACCTTGCATCCTTTTTTGTACGTCTTAATTTTTTGGAGAGAGAGTCATTCCTCCATTATAAGTAGTATATATATGATAATAAATATATGACTGTTTATGACTGTTCAAGTTTACGTTTATAGAACCAATTGGTCCAAGAAGACTTTCGAAAAAAGACACCAAACCAATTGCTCCACCGAGCCACTATCATCGTTGAATCCAACGTTGTCCACATCACAACTACGTTAACCGTATCTCTTTCACAACCCGTTCACCGTCTTCAAAAGAGAGTAAAAACCACATGACCCGTAGACTACCACAAGGGACGGAGGATACTCTCATAAGGCCTCTCCTTTTTTTCTCACCTCCTCCTCCTCAAAGAACCCTAGATAATGAATCCAAATGTATAAAGAAAACAATGGCTTGCTGCTAAGCTAACTTGTTCCAAAAATTAACTTATTTCTAAATTACTCTTATTAAAATAACAACTACGCATATTTTCTTGATTAAGATACTTATATTAATGGTTTGTCTAATTAATGCGTTCAGGGCATTGGTTTAAATTATTAAACAAGGAAAGTTTGTGTTCATTAAATACAAAATCATATTTAATTAAGGTGATTTATAATTTTATTTACTGTGTATTAAATACATTTTTCAATTACTAATTTCTTGTGTTATAATGTCATATGTACCAAATCATTAATTTTGCGCATATATTCTGTTAATTTAACTTTCTTGAAATTTTGCTTTGGTTTTGTTTTCAATTTTACTAGTCCATATACCTTATAAATTATTATTACTCATATTATTTATTTTTATTTATTTATTTATTTATTATTATTATTTTTGCATTATCAATTTGGTTCGATGTCATATGCGGTGCAAAACTATACTACGTATCAACAAATGGACAGTGTCGTCATCATTTAATGACTCAAAGTATTTGTATATGTTGTTCGGTGGATGATTACACGATCTCACCAATTATATATCAAAATACGGACCTGATTGGGTAGGTGTGCCAGGACTATGAACTACATATAGAGACTATCTTGATGGATTTCTTGATAGTTGTTGTCATGTTTTTGACATTAAAAGGGGTGAAGTGGATGTGTGTTTTTCAAATGACTTGTGTTACATTTAGGAATAATCTTGAAATAAATGGTTGCAAACTTGCAAGTAAATAGATCATTAGCCTATGCAAAAACATGATCTGTTTTACATAACATTCTTTTTATTTTTGCGAGAATATAAAGAATTTAAATATGTAAAAAAGATAAGAGTGAATTGCAAAAATTATCCTTGTGATTTGGTCAAATTGCATGTTCTGTCCTTGCTTTTTTGAAAGTGCAACCACCGTCCTTGTCGGAAATTTACGAGTGTAATTTTGAATTTTCATCCCTAGCTTAAACAAAATGACTAAAATGCCTATCCTCTCAATTTTATTAAATGGGAAGAAGACAAAGGTAATATAGTCATTTTAGAGATGAAAATTGCACTCGTAAGTTTTTTACAGGGACGGTGCTTACACTTTTGAAAAAATATGAACAAAACATGCACTTTGGCCAAACCATAGGGACAACTTTTGCAATTTACTAAAAAGATAAAGTACATTTATGTACCAAAGTTTTACTTTCTTCTTCGGGCATTGATTCTTTCCAACCCAGATCATTTATGATCCAAAAGACCAAAACTATAGTATTGTCCTGTTAACATTTATTATGTTGATCTGGCGTTACATCATTAAACTATTCTTTCATAAAACTCATATAGATCATCGATCCAAACGTTTATTATTAACTAAAGTACATGACTATCTTATTAGGAGTAGAATTATGATAGTACAAGTTCAGTAGTCTTCTAGTGGCCATATCATATGTTATAAGAAGTTATCGCATGTCGCAAGTCTGCAAGTAATAAACTTCACAACATCAAAAAGAAGGTGATTGGGACACTCAAATGTAAAAGCAATTAAACACACACTTTAAACAAACACTGTACAAGTATATAATGCATACAGTAGAGTGTCTCGGTCAAAAGTCTAAGTGTACAAACAGGCCCGGATTTAAGCATGTGCAAGGTGTGCGGTGGCACAGGGCCTCCATTTTTTAAGGGCCTCAAATTTTAGATCGATCTGTAACATATAAACTCAGTTTTGTAAGTTTTAGTCCAGGTAAATGATGTTTTGTGATGGAATAAGTACGTTTTATAATGTTGAAAATTAGTTGTTTGTGTCATGAAGGAGAAAGAAAGCTTAAAAGCCATTTTAATGGAGTAACTTTGGAGTGGTGGCTGTTCCAAGAAGACGATGACAATTGACACAGAACCCAAAACTTTTTTTTTTCTTTTTTTTTTTTTTGGTATAATTTCATGTTTAGCCCCTCTAGTATATCGGTTTCTCAAACCAGTCATTTTTCATAGTATTTATTTGGCATCTATTTATTCAAAGGTCAAAACAACCAAAAATATTATACGGGGTACTATATACTGATAAATTATTTAATGCATGATAGATGTTTTATCTATAACTTTATTTTGAGAAAATACTACACAGTTTCATATTCAGTGAGTTGATATTTTGGATTTTAAAGATAATATTTAGAAGTTTTTCGAAAAATTCAATGGATTATGTCCAAAACAAGATTATTTAAAAAAAATTTAAAATATAAAAAACACAAATAACTATTGACTTGTTCAAAAAGATACACAAATTTACTGCTTTTGTAGCGGTATATTTTTAGGGGCTATATAATGTAATACTATACGATGCCGCACAGGGCCTCCGAAATCCACGGGACGGCCCTGTAGTACAAATCATTTCCCAAATCAAAAGGACCACTTTTTGGTGTTTTGTCATCCTATTCACTACTAGCATTTAATAAACTGACAAATTGTAAAAGAAGAGATATATTTAAAAGTGACTTTTAAATGAGCAATATTTTATCATCTATATGATAGATTATTTTACGTGTACATTTCTCTGTATAACATCTTTAAGGTGAATAATAGTTTCCTTTCATCATATTATAGTATGGTCTATCATCTAAATTAATAAGACTTGAACAAAGATATCATTTTATTCTTGAAAGTAATGGCACAAATGCACAATTAGATGTCAAGCAAGCTATTTTGGCTCACACAGAAAGAATATATGATTAAATACACTAACATAAACTTAAAAAGTGAACTATTAATAAATGCAAAGAAGAAAAAAAAGGACTTGATTGACTTCAGTGTGAAAAGAATGAAATTATATGCTCTCCTAACGTTTACGATTAAGATGTTAAGCGTCTTTCATCAGAAAAAGAAAACGAATAAGAAAAAATAGTTAAGCGGCTTGACTACAAGTCAAAGAGCTTAGTACAAAAAACTTTTCCGTATTCATCAGTAAATTAAACCAAGGTTGTCAGGATCGGGATCCTACCCAAGATCGGGATCTTACGTAGGATCGTTTTTAGCTTTGCAAGATCATAATTGTAGGATCGGATCGGGATCGTAAGATCTTATGAAAATGTATATATTTTTATATAGGGGTTGTAGTTTTATATTTCTATATAGTATTTCATATGATAAACGAATCTAAATGGATTATAAAAGAAAAAGTTATATTTTCAAATATCGTAGTAGTAGAATATTAAATATATTCCAATGCATACTTATACAAAGTTACTACATACGTGCACCAATTTCTTGTTTTAATGTTTTTTTATTATAGGGTTTTCGTGATAACATTTAGATTAACGCAAAAAGATAGTGTTAATTTATTTGTGCGTGATTCTGTGACTTTTTATTACTGAAATTTTTTAACATATAGCTCATGTTTTATATGTAACATAAAATAAATTATGAACAAAATTGGGTAAAATATCTATTTGGTTTACTTCAAAAACAAGCTTCCGACATGTTACAAAGCACGAAATCGTTTTTCATACTGTAATAAACCTAAAAAGACACATCTAAACTATTTCTAAATAGTCCATAAAAGCATGATGATTTAACACTCATTAATATTGCAAAAGACAATCAATTAACAATATTAAAATAATAGCTTTCATGAAGAATTCTTAGCCATTAGGCTTTAAGCCTTTAAGACATGGGCTCATGCTTACTAAGTTAATATAGCATATATATATATATATATATATATATATATATATATATATATATATATATATATATATATATATATATATATATATATATATATATATATATATATATATATATATATATATATATAAAAAATAAAAAATAAAATAAAAAAATTATGATAGGCGATCCTAAACGATCCTACGATCCTACGTGCGATCCTACGATCCTGATACGATCCTACTTGAATTATGATCTTGATAAGATCCTGATCGTTTTTTTGTGGATCGTACGATCCTACGACCAGGGTCGCGATTTTAACAACTATGAATTAAACTATTTAATTTTTCAAAAAAGAAAAAAGAAAGTATAAACGCTAGTCTAATGCATTATGCATATGAAGAATTTAGGCCGGGCATAATAGTGACCAGCAGCGACCATCATTTTACCCTCCAACACCACGAAAAACATCCTTGATCATCATAACGTTTGTTATTAACTGGTTTGCATATCGACTCGACTATGAACTCGTTTAGCTTATCTTTTATTAATTGCTTTTTCTGTTGTCTGAAATCATGTGCTAACACCCTTATGTTTTAACATAGTTATGAATTTATTTGTTTTATAGTTCGATTACTTGTTTTGATGGATTTTATGTTAGATAATTATTGTGTCTATTTATTTATTTACGTCTATGTGTATGACTATAATTTATCCATATTATAAGCTTTGATTGTTAAGTAATTTTACATTAATAATCATCTGTTTAGACGCCTCACATAAGCATGATTAGGGATACACAAATGCCACTAACTGGATACACAAATGGCTAAAATGATAACTAGTAATAGTTACCATAGGTAATAAATATCAATAGTTAGCTGAAAACTTAATGACTGTAGATTTGTAAACCTCAATAACCTCGTTTGAATTGGCTACTAATTTACATACGAGTTAGGATTCTAGCTACCCACACTATACCTAACTCATATAAGATCACTAATATGGAAGACATTAAGGCATTGCACATGTAATCGGATCATAGATACAAGTAGACAAGTAACTAGATTAACACGTTCTTCATCATTTAATTTTTCTTTTAATTATTTGTTATTTGACTTATTTCGTTATTTGTCATTTAGTTTCAATCTTTAATTTGTGCCGCTCTCTGAGATCCGAAACCATCATTTTAAGTTTTTATTGTCATTTACCTTATTTGTCATTTTCACTATATCATTTTAGTTCATCGCTCCTCGTGAATGACCTGGTCTTACCAAGTCTATACTCGATTACGCTGCTAGTGAGTGTTAGTCTTACTTGTTAAGTCCTTTTATACAAAAATATTAAAGCTGGATTAAACGCAAGAACTCGTTTAGCTTATCATTTTTAGTATCTAAATAAGCCAATAAATCATAAAAAAATAAGCTAATAAAAGCCCATTTAATATCAAAACTTTTATGTTTGATAGCATAGCATCAATTCCCAAAGCCAAAAAGCCACAACACACCAAAACCCCCATTTCCTCTGCCCCTTGTTTTTCACCTCTCTTTCTTTCTCCTCTGCCCCAAAAAATAAAAACAGAGCAAATGCAAATCACTAAAACAAATCATACCCTTTTCAGATCTAACCATTACAAACAAAACCCATTATTCATAAGCTTAATTTAACTTAATCTATGCTTATCTGTGTGTTTTTGTAGGTGTAATTAGTGTGTGTGATTAATTACTGTAGTAATGGGTGAAGAAGTAGTTTTACCATGGTTAAAATCACTCCCATTGGCACCAGAGTTTCACCCATCTTTATCTGAATTCCAAGATCCAATTTCTTATATTTTCAAGATTGAACAAATAGCTTCCAAATATGGAATTTGTAAAATCATCCCACCCTTTTCGCCTGCTTCGAAAAAAACAGTCATTTCCAACTTAAACAAGTCCTTACTTTCTAAAAATAGTAATAATGACAACCAACAACAAGGTACATTTACCACTAGGCAGCAGCAAGTTGGCTTTTGTGTTAGGAAAAGTAGTAATAGGCCTGTCCAGAAGCCGGTTTGGCAGAGTGGTGAGGTTTATACTCTGTCGCATTTCGAAACGAAAGCCAAAGGGTTTGAGAAAGGGTATTTGAAGAATAAGGGTAAAAGGGTTTTGAGTGATTTGGAAATTGAGAGTTTGTATTGGAAAGCGCAAGTGGATAAGCCGATAACGGTTGAGTATGCTAATGATATGCCCGGGTCGGCTTTTGAGGCGTTTAGTGGAACGGGTGGGAGGAGTGTGAAAGGGAAGAGGAAGGAGGGGGAGGGTGTGACGGTGGGTGAGACGGAGTGGAATATGAGGGGAGTGTCGAGGTCGAAAGGGAGTTTGTTGAAGTTTATGAAAGAGGAGATACCGGGAGTGACGTCGCCTATGGTTTATATTAGTATGTTGTTTAGTTGGTTTGCGTGGCATGTTGAAGATCATGATTTTCATAGTTTGAATTATATGCACATGGGAGCTGGGAAGACGTGGTATGGTGTGCCGAGAGATGCGGCTGTGGCGTTTGAGGATGTGGTGAGAGTTCATGGGTATGGTGGCGAGATTAATCCAATTGGTGAGATATGAATTTATCCCCTGCATTTTTATTGTTGTTGATTATATGATCTGTTTTAATTCGATATGTGTTATGTACTTCATTAGTGAATAATTGTAAGATTTGCTGATAGGAACGATTAGTATTAGAACTGCTTATCTGCATTTTGGCACAGTTAATAGTTTTTTAGAGATTTGCAGATAACTTGAAGTGGCCATATGTAGAAGTTTTACTTTTTAGCCATGTGTACATTTCAGGAAGTAACAAACCCTTAAAGTCATTGCTCTAAGTAGTGCTGAGAGTTTAGAGTTCCATCCTGCATTCTTTTCTCTGTGTAGTTAGGACTGGTGTTTTAGTATGTTTCAAGGTCGGGTAATTCAGGAGAGAGTATTTTGAATGGAATATCGACTATTGAGTGTTCAGAAGTCAAGGATACACAAGCTTATCAGATAGAAAAATCTTTTCCGGCATTTGATAAATGCATGTCTACTTTTGTTAAAGATATAAAGCTAATGCAGAGGGTTTTAAGCTATTGAGTGTTCAGAAGTCAAGGGTTCATATTGCATACACAAGCTTATCAGATAGAAAAATCTTTTCCGGCATTTGATAAATGCATGTCTACTTTTGTTAAAGATATAAATGTAATGCAGAGGGGTTTTAAGCTATGAATTTGTCTGTTCTCTGTTTTAATTTGCTGTATGCTGATATGTTCTGTACTTAAATAGTGAATGATTGGAAGACTTCCCATTAGTAAAGGGCTGTCGGGGATTGCTAATTATAAACTGTTTATATGCTAATTATGTTTTGATACAACNGCCAAAGGGTTTGAGAAAGGGTATTTGAAGAATAAGGGTAAAAGGGTTTTGAGTGATTTGGAAATTGAGAGTTTGTATTGGAAAGCGCAAGTGGATAAGCCGATAACGGTTGAGTATGCTAATGATATGCCCGGGTCGGCTTTTGAGGTGTTTAGTGGAACGGGTGGGAGGAGTGTGAAAGGGAAGAGGAAGGAGGGGGAGGGTGTGACGGTGGGTGAGACGGAGTGGAATATGAGGGGAGTGTCGAGGTCGAAAGGGAGTTTGTTGAAGTTTATGAAAGAGGAGATACCGGGAGTGACGTCGCCTATGGTTTATATTAGTATGTTGTTTAGTTGGTTTGCGTGGCATGTTGAAGATCATGATTTTCATAGTTTGAATTATATGCATATGGGAGCTGGGAAGACGTGGTATGGTGTGCCGAGAGATGCGGCTGTGGCGTTTGAGGATGTGGTGAGAGTTCATGGTTATGGTGGTGAGATTAATCCAATTGGTGAGATATGAATTTATCCCCTGCATTTTTATTGTTGTTGATTATATGATCTGTTTTAATTCGATATGTGTTATGTACTTCATTAGTGAATAATTGTAAGATTTGCTGATAGGAACGATTAGTATTAGAACTGCTTATCTGCATTTTGGCACAGTTAATAGTTTTTTAGACAATCTCAAATACACCCTAAAGATTTAGAGATTTGCAGATAACTTGAAGTGGCCATATGTAGAAGTTTTACTTTTTAGCCATGTGTACATTTCAGGAAGTAACAAACCCTTAAAGTCATTGCTCTAAGTAGTGCTGAGAGTTTAGAGTTCCATCCTGCATTCTTTTCTCTGTGTAGTTAGGACTGGTGTTTTAGTATGTTTCAAGGTCGGGTAATTCAGGAGAGAGTATTTTGAATGGAATATCGACTATTGAGTGTTCAGAAGTCAAGGATACACAAGCTTATCAGATAGAAAAATCTTTTCCGGCATTTGATAAATGCATGTCTACTTTTGTTAAAGATATAAAGCTAATGCAGAGGGTTTTAAGCTATTGAGTGTTCAGAAGTCAAGGGTTCATATTGCATACACAAGCTTATCAGATAGAAAAATCTTTTCCGGCATTTGATAAATGCATGTCTACTTTTGTTAAAGATATAAATGTAATGCAGAGGGGTTTTAAGCTATGAATTTGTCTGTTCTCTGTTTTAATTTGCTGTATGCTGATATGTTCTGTACTTAAATAGTGAATGATTGGAAGACTTCCCATTAGTAAAGGGCTGTCGGGGATTGCTAATTATAAACTGTTTATATGCTAATTATTAAGTACTTTTTTGAGAGTGTATTGAATATTACGTATCCAAATTTATGCAAGTTAAATGCTGTTTAGAGTTGCTTATTACAGATAACAACAAGAGCTTAAGCAGTTTAATAAGGTATCTCAAACACCGATTTGCTGATAACTTGAAGTAAGCAATTGTAGCACAAGGATAGCATATATCAAAATATTCTTTTGGTTATAATGTTGTGAATACGTGCTGCTGTTTAGGCATGTGCACAATACAGGGAGTCAAGAAACACCAAAAATAGTTATTATCTCAATTGGTACTCAGAATTGGGTGTTATACTGTTATATATTTCTGAGGAGAAGACTACAATATTGCTCTGCAAAGTTATATCTGTGTTGTAGGTTTAAGATATTTATTGCATATAACAATCTTGTTATATTGAAATTTTTTATTTGGTGGCCGATTTCTGCATCTGTCTTCTCTAGTTTTACGGCAATTCAGAGGGGACATTAATAACATCTGTTATGTTTTTCAGTGACTTTTGCCACTCTTGGTGAGAAGACAACTATCATATCCCCTGAAGTTTTAGTTAAGGCGGGGGTACCTTGCTGCAGGTCAGACCTTGATAGAGTTGTTATCATTCCATATTTTATGTAAAAAGTACATCTGCATGATTATGCACTATTAAAATCAACTTTGGTAACATTATATTCTCAGAAACATGAGGTTTCTAACAAAATCTTACATCCTGTATATCGTGAAAGCTGATAAACTTTTGCTTTAACAGATTGGTGCAAAATGCTGGAGAGTTCGTTGTCACCTTCCCTAGAGCTTATCATTCGGGGTTTAGTCATGGTAAGTATCTTTATTGTTAAAGTGTCTGTTCATTGCTAATTGGGAACAAATAACAATATATCATGTTTCTCCTTTTGCTTATAGGATTTAACTGTGGGGAAGCAGCCAATATTGCAACACCTGGTTGGTTGTCAGTTGCACGTGATGCTGCAATCCGTAGGGCTTCGATTAATGTTGCTCCCATGGTGTCTCATACTCAGTTGCTTTATGATCTGGCTGTATCTATCTCTTCAATGTTTGATCTCTACTCCCTTCTGGATTTTTTAATCATTGAAGCTGTAGTAGGACCCATATGATATTTTATTAGAATGTATAAAATTATGAACGGAATACAAAACTGATTTTTTTTTTCCCTTCTAAAAGCATGCTTGTCGTATGATCTCATAGATAAATAATTGAAAATCAAGCATACAAACTCCCGGTCCCTATTTGTTGAGTAATGAAAATACCATTTTTCCCTCTAGAATTGGTCCTTAATGATTCCAACGAAAAGAGTTTTAGATAATAGCTAATGAAGTCTGTTACACTTCTTCTGCAGTGAACCAATAAGTATAAAGCCTAAACCTCGGAGTTCCCGATTAAAAGATAAGTTGAAAGTTGAGGGGGAAGCATTAGTAAAAAGACTTTTTTTGCAAGATATTATGCACAACAATCAGCTACTTCATACTCTTGGGAAGGGATCTTCTATTGTACTTCTCTCTGAAGAATATTTAGACAAACGGGCTCCTTTTAGTTTAAGCTCTAAAACTCAGGGATTGGAGTCCAAACTTAGTTCTGATCCTAATGATGCCAATTTAGACAAAAAGCCTATGAGAACATGTTCTTCATTTTATAGTAGGAATAATGGGTTTTCATTGATTGGTGGGAAGGATGCTTCAGCAAGTAGTTTAGCTTTTAAGGACGGTGAATACAATAAAAAGGCTGATCCTGGTGTATTTTCGTGTGTTACTTGTGGAATTTTGTGTTATGCTTGTGTTGCAATTATTCAACCAACAGAAGCAGCTGCAAATTACCTCATGTCAGCTGATTCCAAAGGTATTAGTGATCTGGTTGATGCTAATGAAAATGCAAGTGTAGCGGATCTCAAATCGTCTCCAGGTACAGTGTTTGTAATTTTATCAACTACATTGTCTTCCACCTTTATTAGTTTGTACAGTATATTATTGCTAAATCCTAGAAAGCACTTAAACTACTACGAGTATGTCAGGTAGACATGGCGAAATGGGCGGTTGTAACGGCTCAAAACGCGCGAGTTTGACAGACCTGCGTATACTTTTTTTTTTTTTTTTTTTTTTTTTGGAACTGATTAATGTTTTTGAATTATTAGAAGGGTGATATTAAATTATTAATACACTAATAATCTAATTTTCTGCAATGAAGCAATATGGGGGGTTAGATACTTTATGCATTTGAATAAACTTCGGATGATTTTCGACCTTTTTTCTTTTCTAATTCTTCTAGCTTAACGTGTTACTCCTTAGATATATAACACTGTCCAAATCGACCCATGGGTGGTAAAGGGGTTCAAATTATGACCTAGTAATTGGTATCCTAAAAGATGGTCAACTCTTTTTCACTTTGGTTCAGAGGATATGGAGTCCACTTCTTATGCTGAATTTCAGACCTAACTTTAATAAACAAGATCCATAAGTATCTGTTTAACTCTCTATAGGACAATTCTTTTCTGTATGTATCGTAGTAATTGCTAAAACTACATTCATGTTGATTTGAGGACAGAAGGTTACCTATTTGAAATAAAACTTTAAAGTTTGGACTCCTTTATTCTCATGGTACCTGCATGAATGCAGGTCAAATGGCAAAGAGCACCCGTGATGGTTTGTTTAATCTTCCGGTAAAATCTTTTGATCAAATGCAAACCATTGAAAATTCGGGTGTAGCTTCACTTACTTCAGACCAGAAAGTCAACTCTTCCCTTGGTCTTTTGGCTTTAGCCTATGGTGATTCTTCAGATTCTGATGATGATGATTGTGATCTTGCAAGAGGTGATACAAAAGACACGAACTATTCAAGGGGTAGTTTTGAAAACAATGAAAGCTTAAAGGATGTTAACTGTTCAAGGGGTAACTTTGAATACGGGGTAGAGTCCTTTAGTGCACATGAGTCCCAGAAGGCTGTACAACAAATTGAGAACATGCCTATGAACTCAACATGTGATGAAGACTCTTCAAGAATGCACATATTTTGTCTTGAGCATGCTTTAGAAGTAGAACAACGCCTTCGCCCGGTTGGTGGTGTTAGTATGTTGCTACTTTGTCACCAAGGTATGTATGTTATATTTTACTGACTCAAAGGGTTTTCTTTGATTTTCTTTATGAATGTTGGTTCTAACAGTAGCAAAAAAAAGGAGGGAGGGGGGATGGTTCCGGTAGGATGGGTAACGGGTCACACCATGTTATTCTATGTCGTGAAGCAGGTTATGCTGGGTTAATGTCAAATATGATTGCAATTTTATTTTATTATTTTAAAAAGTAAAATGTAGGTGGTTTTATGCATTTTAAACTACCCTCAGAGCAACTCTCGCCCATTTTCTTTTAAGTTATATAACTTTATCATAATATTATCCATTAGATCTGTTAGAGATAAAGCGTAACCCGAATCTAGCCAGTTTACTGTCACTTTTAGGTACGTGGCTTAACAGGTAAAACCGTAAAAATGGGTTTTTGTCAAAACTGGCAATTTTTTTTTTGGTACGGAAGGAGTCAGCTGGATCGACGTGAAACATTTTGTTTTTCTGGGCTTTTAGTTTTGTCTGCACAATTAACGTGCCTAATATAATTACAGAAGTAGTATTATTTTGACAATCTGATTCTTGATATAAATGATTTTAGAGATTTATGTATTAAAAATGCACTTTTGGTGAGCCCGCTTGTTTAACCTAATATTTTTTAACCCATTCGAAACAAAACATAACCCAGTCGACCACATACTGTAGTTTTTATAACATCCTCGTATAATACTGTCAAGAATATTCTTAAACTGCTACATATGTTTACACCATTTGCAGATTACCCCTCTTTAGATTTTGAAGCAAGATCGGCATCAAAAGAACTAGGAACTGATCATACTTGGACCGATCTCGAATTTAGAGAGAGTGACAAACAAGACAAAAAATGGATACAATCTGCTCTTGATAATGAAGAAGCTACACATGGCAATCGTGACTGGGCTGTAAAATTAGGAATTAATCTCTTCTACAGTGCTAGCCTTAGCCGGTCACCCCTTTACAGCAAACAAATGCCATATAATCTAGTTATTTATAATGCATTTGGACACATTTCCCCTTCTAGCAACCCATCAAAACCGAAACCTTCTGGTAGACAGAAAAAAATTACCGTGGCTGGAAAATGGTGTGGTAAAGTTTGGATGTCAAGTCATGCTCATCCATTGCTAGTAAGGGACGATGAAGAACAAGCTGAGATTAGTGGGCCCGTTTTGTCAGATGTGAAACTAGAAAGACGGTTTGAGAACGCCCAAGTGGTAATTAATAAGTATTCAAGAAAAAGGAAGAAGAATGTTACAGAAAGTAGGCGATCGAGTGTCAAGACTAAGTTCCCTAAAGTTGAGCCATCACAAACACCATCCCCATCCCCATCACCTCCACCTTCGCCACCAGTGGGGGCAGCAGATATGTCATTGAGTGGTGGGTTCAGGCGGCAGCCTAGGACAAATCTCAGAAAGAAGCAAATTGGAACTGAAAGAAACATTATCAACTATAAAACAACACAATATGATACGGATTCTGAGGGAGAGACTGATGGCGGTTCCGGTGGTGGACCGAGCTTGAGGTTAAGAAAAAGAATTACAAAACCACCATCTAAAGACCTTGTTGCCGTCACTGAATCAAAACCAAAACGAAAGCCAACACAATATGATACGGATTCTGAGGGAGAGTCTGATGGCGGTTCCGGTGGTGGGTCCAGCTTGAGGTTAAGAAAAAGAATTACAAAACCACCATCTAAAGACTTTGTTGCCGTCACTGAATCAAAACCAAAACGAACGCCAAAAAGGCAAAACGACACCAAGAAATTTAAACAATCCGCTGTTATTAAAGTCAATGATGAGGAAGAAGAACAAGCTGAATTCGTTTGCGATATGGAAGGATGCAACATGAGCTTCGAAACCAAACAAGATCTGATTATTCACAAGCGGAACATTTGTCCCGTAAATGGGTGCGGGAAGAAATTCTTTTCCCATAAGTATCTCGTGCAACATAGGCGTGTACACATGGATATCCGCCCGTTAAGCTGTCCATGGAAAGGGTGTAAAATGACATTCAAGTGGGCTTGGGCTCGAACGGAACACATCAGGGTCCATACAGGTGCTCGACCATACGTCTGTAATGAAGAGGGGTGTGGTCAAACCTTTAGGTTTGTGTCGGATTTTAGTCGGCATAAAAGGAAGACCGGGCACTCAGTTAAGAAGTGAGTTGCAGAGTAAAATGCTGGTTAGGGAATGTTATGTTAACATGTTGAGAGATGATTCAAAATTTAACTGTTGTTTTAATTGATTGTTAACCATGTAATGTTAGGTTTATCTAGGAAGGATTACCCCTTTTGTAATTTATCATTGATTAGAATGAGGTACAGTGTTTTTCAATCACTGTAAAAGGGGGACCTTTATTGGACTCATTTTATTCAATTCTAAATTTGAGCACATTGTCACTTGCATTTTTTATTTTTAAAGATTGAGTTCATGCAACAAATATGATAATTAATGATTTTAATTTTGGTTTTACATTAACACTTTATAAAATACTAGCTAAAAGAGCCGTAAAAATTCAGAGTTTATCAAAAAGAAGTGATAATAAGTGTAATATTATGTACAAAACAATACTCAATTTTGGATGAAGAGAAAGGGCAAAGGTACACAGGAAGGGAGCAAGATAATCATGGGACAGTTTGTGACTAGGATAGCTAGGAGGATGAGACTCTTATCTGATGATAATCTGAACAGCTACTCCACTCCCACACCTTGCAAGAAACTGAATGAGACAACACTTAGAGAGTTAATTGGTGAGGATGGAAAGTTGATTGATGAGGACCCTCAGCCTGGTGTTGCGAGGTTAGTGTCATCCAGACCCCATAGGCCCACTGTGCTAGAGGTTTATCAGAAGTTGGGGGAGATTGAGAGGAGGCAGACTGCACTAAAGGAGCTAGGAAGGAGAAATGAGAATAACTGGAAAAGGTATGCTCCCTTGCTTGATAGTTTGGCAGCTCAGCAGGGCATCTCTCTTGGCACCAATGCACCACCAGGGTCTACCACCAACCAACCATCCAGTTCAAGGCAAGAAGAAGAAGAAGATGACACCACCACCACTGAGCAACAACAACAGGAACAACAACAACAACAACAACAACAACAACAACAACAACAGTAACACCGCCGCACAATAACTTGTGTACAACAACAACAACAACAACAACAACAACAACAACAACAACAACAACAACAACAACAACAACAACAACAACAACAACAACAACAACAACAACAACAACAACAACAACAACAACAACAACAACAACAACAACAACAACAACAACAACAACAACAACAACAACAACAACAACAACAACAACAACAACAACAACAACAACAACAACAACAACAACAACAACAACAACAACAACAACAACAACAACAACAACAACAACAACAACAACAACAACAACAACAACAACAACAACAACAACAACAACAACAACAACAACAACAACAACAACAACAACAACAACAACAACAACAACAACAACAACAACAACAACAACAACAACAACAACAACAACAACAACAACAACAACAACAACAACAACAACAACAACAACAACAACAACAACAACAACAACAACAACAACAACAACAACAACAACAACAACAACAACAACAACAACAACAACAACAACAACAACAACAACAACAACAACAACAACAACAACAACAACAACAACAACAACAACAACAACAACAACAACAACAACAACAACAACAACAACAACAACAACAACAACAACAACAACAACAACAACAACAACAACAACAACAACAACAACAACAACAACAACAACAACANTATATCACAATGCATATCTATAGAAAGATAATTAAATGCTCATCGCGATGGTATAATTATTTTCGCTTAACGATTAACGGTTTAAGAGATAATTAAATTATAAAAAATGGGTGAAATATTAAATGCTTTTAATCTCAACCATTGATTTCTTTTTAGATGGATGGTGGGGATGAGTCCCTTGGTATGTGAGGAATGTTTGGTTTTTTAAATAACTCAACTCCTTAACCTATATATAGAACAAGTGTGATTGCTATTTTTAAGATTAAAAACTCTCCCAAAATTCTAAAAGAATGACACGTGGAAACCTCCCTAATAATAGCAAGTTTTCCAAATATTTTCAAAAGATTTCAGGATGAAAAATTCAACCGAATGGTTGAAGGAATCCCTAATTTTTCTCCCTCTGATTTCGCCTTTTTATTAACCAAAATTTTTGAATTAATTTTTAGGTGGATCACATCACACAATCCCTAAAACCATCAATAAGCCTGAAATCGTCACAGAAACAATCTCACACCAGGTACGTAAAGCAAATTATAATTCCAGTTTACATATTTTGATTATTGACTTGGGGCTGCTGGCACACACTTTGTCTCCATTTACATAAACAATAATCAATAATTATGATTTCAGTTTACATAAACAATAATCAAAATCGGGGTTGCAGGTACACACTCTTATTATCTTCTTCTAAGCTAATTTTATTTTTATGTTTTGTTATTATTGAATCGAATTAGGTTAGCCGATCAATTTTGTTGTATGATGGATTAGGTTAAGAATTAGTTTTACATGCAATAATTGATTTTCATTTTAGTTCTGAAACCAACTTTATTCGATAGGAAGTGAATATCTTACTCTATTGATTTATTTTAATTTTATTTGTGATTCTCATGTATTGACAAATTTGTTTTGTGTATATTTTTTTTAATCAAATCCTATTTCATTTCCAGTTTTTGTTAGTATAATTTCAGTTTATGATGATGAATCTGGATACCAAGTGTTTGATGAAATTCCTGAAGAGAATTATTTTTAGGAAACCTGTTGTTGTTTTTGAATGTATTTTTTTTTTTAATTATTATTATTAATGAAATTGCATGTCAAGTGTTTGATGAAAGTTTTCAATGTAAACTTTTTGTAAAATATATGTATTATATCAATGGTTTACACATCATTTGTGTCTTATGGCTATTGAAGATGACGTGCTAGAGATGAATTATTAATAAATATGCAGAAGCTGGTACATACTTAACATTCTCATCATTACATACTTATTTTCTTAAAACATATTGTGGTGTAAAATAGGACAAGCAGTTTGCTTAACGCATTTTAAGCGCCATTATATGTTAATCATGAATTGTAATATATTATTTTAGGATTACGAAATGATGAGGTGCCACCAGTTGATGGCAAAACAGGATGGGTTGCACCTCCTAATCCTCAAATGAGAAGGTCCTTGCGGAATCACATAATCCAACTTTTGATTTTGAGGTACATATGTTAAATTTTTATGGGATGAGATATTAAGACGGTTTGAGAAGTGACTAATATGACCATTAATCTTCATGTGTTTAAACTGCTAGAGATAAATAAAGTCGAGTTTCATAATTTTAGAGATAATTTGTGAACGACTAGGTTTTGAACCCAGGGTATTTAAATGGTATTAGTGAAGTTTAGATATTGTCATCAAACCTCTACCCGTTTTGCCGTACCCATTTTTTACAGGGAATTCATGCAAACTTTCATTAGGTTGTAACATTTGTTACCTTTTGATTCATCTTTGCATTTTTTTGGGTATCCTAACATAAGCATTTTTTATAGAGCTTCTTTTTGATACTAACAATTGCTATTGTAAAAGGAAACATTTTTATCTATACGCATACAGGACATTTGAAAAAAAATAAGTAGTAGATCAGCAGCACAAACCAGCAAGACTTTCTTAGGTTGTTTACTTTGTGGGAGGATCTCAAGAGCATCTAGCATTGATTCATCAAAGCTCAGCGGATTTAGAAAGGGGATGATATCACATTATCAAACATGATTAAATGACTCTCAAACAACAGAAATTTTTGGATAAAAGTTCAATTGTTGGCAAAAAGGGTATGTTTTTTAAAAGATAAAAGTAGTATCTGGTGCTAACTAAATGAACTAAAATAACATACTTAAGTTTTGACCGTTTGAGAATATAAGAATTTCGTAAGATGCATTGTCAGGTAATGGAACAGTGTGTTGCTACACTTGATGTAGCAATGTTTAACGCCATTGTTCGCGAGTCTGTTAATGATATTCTAACTGATCATGTATAAGATCCTATTACTAATTTAGTGATTCGCCTATTCGAGCTGGCGATCTAAGCTTTGGCCCAACTGACCAACTTCAAAAGGCGGTATGTACTTTAACTTCACATTTATTAGAAACAAAAGATGAAGCAAATTCCATGTATGATAGTATAATCTTATAAAATCCTACTAAAGTGTCTACTTTCGTGGCAGGTTGGAAAATGGCTTAATGATAGGTTAACTAATGATGACAACACTGCTAATGAAAACACACCATAACCAGTGAAGTAAAATGGTTCGATCATCTTAATTCGTTAAGTCATCTTCTAATGGTACCCAACGACATGCTTACGGACAAATCAATGAGAGATGAGGTTGGTCTTTTACCTTAACTATCTTATCATTATAAAATATGCCATATCCTAGAATATACATGTTAGTCCGAATGTTTTTTGGTATGTCTCAATAAATCTTATCTTACTTAATTGAATACTCAGCAATTTTACACCAGACAAATTCTGTCTGGGTACAGTTCGAGTACTCTACTCAAATAAATTAATTCAAAGGTATAATCTTACTTTCTGTCATACTTTAGAAGCATGCTCAACATTCTTCTATAAACTATAAGATAAACAATGAATATAATAGCAAGAAACATCATTTGATCCTAAATTACTTTTCGTTTCTGTAGCCTATGATCCAGAGTAGATTATCAAAAGACGATTCCTGAAGCTTTCCGTATGCATCTGTAACCATTGTTGACAAACCTCCCTCCTCTATAAGCAAACAATATACGAGCCATGTTGAACCTGTTAACGGAAATATTTCAAGCTATGTTGGTTCAAACGCAAGGTATCAATTTTTCATGAGGTTTGGTCATCATAAAGTTTTAACTCACTTGTGCAGAAGCGAAAAGAAAAAAGCACGATCTTGGTGCTCGAGTTCAATAAATATACTAATAATTGTGTTTTGACATATAGGAAAATGAAGAGATTACTTTTGTTTTTCTTGGGTAATCTTGTCTAAAGGGATGTTCGGCTAATTTGTCTAAAAGAGTGTTCGGAAGCTGTTGTGTAAAGGGGTGTTTGTTTGCTGTTGTTTATGGTTACTGATGTCTAAAGGGGTGTTTGGCCTGTCTAAAGGGGTGTTTGGTACTGCTGTTTAAATGGGTGGGTTCGAAAGTGTTGGGTTGAAAACATCATGTTTGGTGTGAATTATGTTTTTATTAATGAGTGATTTTAAACCAATTGCTTATGAATGATTCAATTTCGGTTACATAATATTTCCAATGGGGTAGATGGCTCGAATGGATCCAAATTCTCCAGTATATAATTTTGACACATACAACCTTTTTAAAACTTAATCAGAAGTATTAGAGTATTTTGTACTTATAATGCATTTTGTTTAGTTTATTACTCTGTATATTTTTAGTTATGTCTATGTTAGTCACGTGCAGATTTTTGAGGCACTTTCATTGCTCTAACTGAGAAGCACCACTCCCACTTTACCAAATTCCATGTAAGTATCTAAGCCTTCATTGCTCCAACAGAGAAGCACCACTCCCAATCCAAAGAAAAAAAATAAAAAACAATCGCATTTATTTAAAGTCAAACTTACAGATTCTACATTTTAATCTTGATATGGGTTCACTTACAAGAAAGCTTTTTTTCCCTCAGTTTTTCATATGAAAGTCCATGTTGAAAAAAAATTCAAACTATACCACATTGTCCTACTTTTTTTGTGCTCCCGCTCTTTTATATATGTATTCAACTTTTATATTTAGTTGGTTGTTGCTTCTAAATGGTCACTAGATCAATAATAAGCAAGATTAGGCTTGTCTGTTGTAGCCTAATCAGTTTTTGCATGCTAATAAAGTAATAATAGCAACAACACCTGCATATTAGTGTCAAAGGTATCTTAACATGATTTTCTCGATTTCGACCTATTATCAATTTTGTTTATGTCAATTGCTCTAACGCTAGCATGGTCATCCCTAACACACTTATTCTTTTGATTGGTAATGATTATAAAAACATATTATTAAACTTCACCATTTCTATAAGTTTTGTACTGATTTACTAATTAGTATTCTTAGCTATATTTAATCATGTGAACAGTTTGTAGTGTATCTGAAAGTGGAGCTTCTTTGCTTTAACATGTGTACCTATTAGGTTTTCAGTTTTGAGTCATTAAATTGGGGGTTTCTAGATACGTTATAAATGTTTCTGTTATGGTGTTTGTTGATTGCAGGTCTTTTATTACCCACATGCTCTGTATCACTTTTAGCATGGAGATGTCTTTCTTTGAAGAGTTGGTAAACTAAAATCTTTGGACTTCATGATTTAATTGCTAATCTATGATACATTGAGATGTCTTGAAAACTATATATGCCAAATATACACCTTCAAGTGAAGAAGTTTTGTCGAGTTTGATACATTATATTATGTACCTACGTAACATTTGTTGGCATATAATAATAATTCAAGTGTCTAATGTAGATATAGACTTAAATGTATGTACTTCTTATTTGTTGGTTATGGTTTCTTTCTTACTTTTGACATAAATAATTATAAGGTGTTACAAGTTGGGGTGTTATAGAGTTTGATTATTCGTAACTACACTGACAAAATGACCAATTTTGTGTACACGGAACTGGAAGTATTAAATAAAATTTAAAATTTTAAAATTTTGTTACTCTAATATAATTGTTCTTTTTATATATTCGCGTAACTCATTACATGTTTTGTATGGTCTTTTGTCGTTTGTTATGAGATAATCAACTTTATAAATACTCTTATAATATTTATTAAAATGATCTTATAGAGCTAGCCCGCCCATCGGGCGGGTCTTGAAGCTAGTATATATATATAAAAAGTAGAGGAAAATTCTTTTGCATACCCTTATTTTGGTACATACCAATGGACAAATCCCCACCATCCATCCTTTTTAATCTAATGGTCAAGATTAATCTAAGATTTAATTTTTTAAACCTATTTTTTTCTCAGCTATATAAAGTTTTATTTATTTTTTTTCCTATTCGCGTTATTTTTTCACACACAGTTTGTGTGTGTTTTCTCTCAACCGTTTCCCTCAAAATCAGTTACGTTTTCCCTCCACCTTAACATCACCTATCTCCACCGTAACACCACTGTTACTCTACCACAACACCATCCCGATTCTTCTGCTACTCTACCACATCACCACCGCAATCCATCACTGCTTCATTGTTCATTATTACGATCGATTTGCTAATGGCGATTTTTGATCTTAATGAACCTGCTGTTTCAGTTCCAGAATCTTCTGGTAATTTATCCAATTGTTTAGCTGTTGC
>LBNU01025511.1:25827-42165 GCA_014162995.1 Artemisia annua
AAGAAAAAAATATATGTACAAGGAAGAATAAAGTGTTGGCGAAATATGTGCCAAATGAAGATCGTTATTACGAGAAAATGGACTTTCAACTTATTATTATTTTCTTTTAGAAACAATTCCACTATATAATCCCATGTCTAATCCATACCCATATTATTACCTTTAAAGCCTAACGTTATAACCCGAATAAAAGTCCTCTTTGATAAAATCTACTTGGTGCTTACGCCATGTCGGTGAAGTTTAGTTTTTTGTACAAGCCTATGGTAATATATTTAACATATCTGAGCAGCTGAGTGTGATTCTTTTATACCCGATATATGAGTGTGAGTGAATTATACTTTCCACTTTCGTAAGATGCTTAGTCTCGTTATCTTGGCTTATGATTTCTTGATAAGATAAAAATAAAAATATTTTTAAAGATTGCTTGAGGGCAAGCAATAGTTCAGTATGGGGGATTTGATAACGCTCTAATTATACGTATTTATCCCATCGATTATATATTATATATCTATTATATTACATAGAATATCATGTTATTTGTGTAGAATTGGTACTAATCTGGTTGCAGGATTGAACGAGAGAAGGAAGTTAGAAATACCACTTAAAGTACGATAAAGTAACAACTACGATAAAAGGAAGGACTTGGAATGAAAATATACAAGTATGAAAGACCCAAGTACGCCGGTCTTAGGAATGTGTGCGGCGTACTTGCTAGGCGGGTAAATGAGATTGAATANTAGCTTTTAATCATATAAACAAACAATCTAAATTACTAGTCTTTGGATAAGTGACAATCTAGGGACTTCACTTTGACACAATTGCTAACTTGGCTTTTCTACAATCTCTTGGGACGACCTGGTCTTGCCTAAAAACCTTTACTATAAACGGGGGTTATACTTTACCCGTGTGTTTTGTGTATTAAGGAATCGGTAAAATTAGTATTATAAATTTAAAGCTTTCGAAACACATCAAGGACACTGCAAAAATAACCTGAAGTCAGTCCTTGGAAATAAACACATATGCTGTAAATTAGTGCATCACATTTATAAAATCTTCCTCAGACATTTTATCAAACACCTAGTGTGCAAATTTAATAAACACAATTTTTATGCATTTTTCCTTCATATTTGTTATAAATAATTGAACATTAAAATAAATAAATAAAGTTATATAAATTAAATAATTAAAAATGCTATATGTAATTAACTAACTTGAAGAAGATCATCGATGATGCAGTGTTTGTGTTTTGCTGCTATTGTTTCTGCCCTCGGTATTGATAAAAAAGATTGAAGACCATGGCAACGGTGGTGTGATGGTGGGTGAGCGAAGATTGACGCGGTGTTGCACGATGGAAGACCGTGATGACGGTGGTGGTGGTGACAACGACGGTGGTGACGGCGACGGTGGAGGACCGGTGGTGGTGGTAGTGGTGGTGGTGTTGATAGTGAGTGTGTATGTTTGAATAAGGAGTGTGTTTGTATCTGTATTAAAAAAAACCGTTCCTTCTTTTTTTTGTTGTGTTTTTTCTCTTTTAACCCGGAACTTTCAATTGTTTTCATAATCTACCCTGTAATTTTTTTCTCACTTTTCTATCCAAATACACTTTTCTCTAGAACCCTACCCTATATATATATATATATATATATATATATATATATATATATATATATATATATATATATATATACACACACACACACACGCTAAAAGCCATTGGGAAGTGGGGTCTACGAAAATGTAATTAACAAGTGGTTAAGAAATAATTTGCAATCTTATTGGACACTCACTACAAGTGGCAAATTTGTATTGGATAAAAGCGTTAATTGTCTTTGTCATGAATAGTGAAATCACTGTAGCTTTTTACTATTCATGGGAACTTTAGCAAAATGATGATAATAGTCCTTCATGTTATCTATGATTTACAAAGTTAGTCCCTAAGGACTAACTTTGCAAGATATCAAAAACTTTAGGGACTTCTTGTAAAAACTCATAACATTTTCAAAAATACTTTAAGAAAATAGGCTATGTTTGGCGCAAAGCTTTTTGGAGCTTTTTGGGGCGATGAGCGCTGAGCAATGAGCTTTTTGATTTTTAGTGTTCGTTTGGCATGAGAGCTGTGAGCTTTGCTACTTTTTAGGAAAACACATTTTTTCAATGCTTCTTTATGAAGCTGTGAGCGGTGAGCAGTGAGCTGTGGCTACTGCTAACTGCTACTGCTCACAACTACTTTTGCCAAACATAGCCATAGTACTTGCAGTTATCGATCTTTTGCATATTTAGTCCTTTATAGAAAAAAAATTGGACAATCGTTTTGTTTCGAGTTTAAATTAAACACAACATTCCCGCAGTAACGCGCAGATACCCCCACTCGTTTGTACTAATTTTCAGAGACCTTTACTCCAATTTTCTAAGGACTGACTTCATAATGCAAATACAACACAGGGATTATTTTTGCCAAATACCAAACTTCAAAGACTATTTTTGTCATTTTTCAGATATGTTTATTGTTTGGTAAAAACATTCCTGAGAAATGTTAATATTTATAATTAAAATTAGCGATTGTCTTAGATCATCATATGAACCATATGAACAAGAAAGATGTTTAGGTTCTTAAAATGATAATAAATGTTAGTACATGGTCTTTAGGTACTATACATAATATTTTTAAGGGCCAAATTAGAAAGTTCCACATTCTTCATTTATACATCACACGCATAGTTGACTGTCAAAACGCATCCAATACCAAACCCTGATTTTGACCATCTCCCACCACCTTCTGTCATCTTACTAATTATAGGAAGTAACATAGGAACAAACCCCATATAACATTTCTCCATAAAGACCCAAAAAACACTCTTTCATATATATTTCTTATAAATTCTTAGTGTTTCCACACAGATATATCTTTCTCTTTGAGTCTGAATCTTGAATTATTTGAAAGTTGAAGTAAACAAGCAATAAAAAAATGGTGGATCATCATAGTCATGGTCATAGACATCATGTGCAGCTAAAGAAAGGTGTGAATATGATACATGTTGATGAGGAAAATGGTTGTGTTAGCATAAGAAGATCAAGACCAAAGTTGTTGTTTTTTCTAACTTTTTGTTCTTTACTTTCTTGTTGCTTGCTTCTTGTTCCTTCCTTTTTCTCATTTCCAACATCCACTTTTTCTCTCATATGTAAGTTCTCTTGTCTTTTTTTTAGTAAAGTGCTCTGTTTTTACTCTGTTTTTGGGATTAAGTTTGTTGATGTTAGTTTGTTTGTGGTTATTTTACAGATTCATATGAAGGTGAAGATGAAACCCTTTTGAACTCAAAAGTTCCCCTTTGTGCATCGGTATCAAATGGTACATTTTTTTTTATTGGGTCTCTTTTCGGCTTTTTAATTACCTGATCTATATGCTATGTTAGTAAATTCTGAAGCTTTAGTAAAGTACTGTTAGTTGCTATTTTTAGCATGATTGTCTTATATATAGATAAACCTTCCACAGAATTATTGATTTTGATTTGTTTATATAAGTAAATGTCACTTTTAGTTAAATTTCATATAGAACATGAAATATAACACTATAGCTATATAATGGCTACTTAACAAGTTAATATCACAGTAAAATCAAAACATACCCTCAACATATATAGGTTGATCTTCTTTTTGTTAAGTATAAAATTGTCTTTATTACTTTTTAAGCATGATATATGCACGTACAGACGTACTGAAATACTTATTTCAAGGAATATATATTTATCAGATTTTACATGATTAAAAAAGCTTCAACTTGTCAAAGTTTATTCCTTGAAATGATCAATTTTTGGTTTCCATGTTAAAGACTAAATAATTTATGGATATTTGGATCTTGATATTGGTTTTTTTTGTATGATATTGATGTTGTCTGTATGTTTGTTTGAATCTAGTATAATACTTTTTTATTATTCATGTGAATTGAGAATAGACAACTTTATAAATTAATTGTTGTGGGATTTGAATTACAGGAACTATTTGTTGTGATAGAAGCAGTATTCGATCCGATATTTGTATAATGAAAGGAGACATAAGAACAAACTCGTCTTCATTCTCTGTCTTTCTTTACACTGATCATGTCTCTAGTGATCTTGTCACTAGAAAACAAGAAAAGATCAAGCCCTACACTCGGAAATGGGAGCCATCCACAATGGCCACAATTGATGAACTAACGCTCATATCCGAGAACACTAATGCTTCAACAATCGAAAACCGACATAATTGTGATGTGAATCACAATGTGCCCGCGGTATTCTTCTCAACAGGAGGCTTCACGGGTAACGTTTACCATGAGTTTAATGATGGATTAATACCTCTTTACATTACATCTCAGAAATATAATAAGAAGGTTGTGTTTGTGATACTTGAATATCATGATTGGTGGGTTATGAAGTATGGAGATGTTGTTTCTCGGCTATCTGATTATGAACCGATTGATTTCAATGGAGATAACCGAACCCATTGCTTCTCAGAAGCAATAGTCGGTTTAAGAATACACGATGAACTAGCTATTAATTCTACCTTGATGGAAGACAATAAAACAATTGAAGATTTTCATGATGTTTTAGACAAAGCATATTGGCCTAGAATTCAAGGTATAAAACAAGAAGAACCAATGGAAGCTGTTGATCCTGAAAAGCCGAAGCTCGTGATCATATCTAGAAATGGCTCTCGAGCTGTTACAAACCAAGAATTATTAGTGAAAATGGCAGAAAAAATTGGTTTTTCAGTGGAAGTTCTATGGCCGGACAAAACAACCGAGTTACCAAAGATTTACCGATCATTAAACTCGAGCGATGTCATGATTGGAGTCCACGGTGCTGCGATGACTCATTTCTTGTTTATGAAGCCCGGGTCTGTGTTTATCCA
Organism: Artemisia annua; assembly: GCA_014162995.1. NCBI lineage: Eukaryota > Viridiplantae > Streptophyta > Magnoliopsida > Asterales > Asteraceae > Artemisia > Artemisia annua. The sequence goes on from LBNU01025511.1 coordinate 30,715, forward strand.
AGTTGTACCTTTGGGAACAACTTGGGCTGCAGAGACTTACTATGGAGCACCTGCAAAGAAGCTCGGTTTGCGGTATATTGGGTATGAGATCCTCCCACAAGAGAGCTCATTGTACGAAGAATATGACCACAATGACGTTGTTTTGACCGACCCTGATAGTGTAAATGATCGAGGATGGGAATTCACAAAAAAGATTTACCTTGATCGGCAAAGAGTGAAGTTAAATCTCGCAAGATTTAGGAAGCATTTGGTCCGATCACATTTGTATGTTATGGCAAAGAAGAATCAGAGTCAGACTCGAGCCCAAACTTGAGCCCGAGCCGGTCGGTTAGTGTGAATACTCATACTTGAAGGTCAATTACAATATAAATGATGCATTGTAGATAGATTGAACAATTTAGATTAGGAAAGGGGTCATGATATTGTAGCAAAGAGGAAAACAAACTTATATTCTTTTATTTATATTGAAATCAATACAATCTTAATTCTTTGATTACATTGTGTGGGTGTAGGTTAAGTATATTGTTAACCAAATAGAGGAATAATCTGCTTTTACTTAACAGTTTGTATGTCATAAAAAGTTCTCACATCAAAGAGGACATACCATGAATGCACATGTTGTATAAATGTATGTGGTTGGATCTTTACAATCTTACTTTATTTGAATGTAGAGGTATCCTATTTATTTAATTAGATGTCAGAAACCCAGATCTAACGTGTTCATGTTAGGTATTGGAACTAAAATAAAGTTTTGATAGATTAAAAGGAATAAGCTGACCTAGTATATTCTTGAACTGAAATCGTATTAAGTTGTAAGTCCCTTTTTCCGTTAGGTTATCTTGTTATGAGTTAAATTGTGCGTCGTTTAACGTCGCCACATTATATATATATATAGTAATTTGATGATACATTTCACTAACTACATGTCGCATTGCATACCTTCACTAGCAAGGTCCAGTTATGAGACTTGCGAAAAATTTAGGAGAGACCAGTAAAACTATTTTTTGAGTCACATTATTTATCCAAAGCATATAATGGAAACAACATGTTGGGACTTGGGGTATCATCTTTTTAATTAAAGGTTATTTTTTTGTGTATTGGTCCTGTTTATTGTACTTTGATCACGTTGGGCGATCTTTACAACTTGACACATTTGCTGGTTATTCACTTGAAATGGAGTTTGAGGTTGTATTATTGTACATTGTGCATGATTGTTCTTGGGAATCTTATTTCCTTTGGTCGGCCACTTATGCATATGCTGAATCTTGTTAAAAGAGGGTGAGCCAGAAATGCTCACCATTTTTTTTTTATTTTTTTTTCTAATTTTGAACAGCGGCTTAAAAAGAAGTTTTAGCATAGACGCTCGTGAAAAGCTCACTATTTTTAAGGTGAAAATGAGTCGATACGCTCGTGAAAAACTCATCGTCGAATCGGTAAAAAGTTTGAACAACAAGATCTAGCTTAAATTGCGGCTCATTTATTAATCAGGCTCGAACTCGAGCTTTATATACAATGCTCAATTGAGCTCGCAAGCCTAAACGACATTAGGATATTATAAATATTAAACATGTACACTACGTCATGCATTTTTATTATAGACAAGCTTACGAGCTCAATAACAATTTTTTTTTATTATTATTATTTTTTTTTTTAACTATCTCACAACATTTATATCACAAATTATCTCACATGTTCTAAGTACGAATTGAACCCACAATGATTTGATTGGAGAGCTTCTTACACAACATGATGTACATTGAGACACAAGCCATTTAGTAATAACAAGCTTATTAACAAGCTCAAAATAGATATACTACAAGCCATGTTCGAGCTGAGCTCAATTCAAGCTTTATATTTCATTAGCGCATCGTAAAAACAAGTCAATCCCGAGTCAAGCTCGAGCCTGTATAATATACCACAAGACAAGCTTGAGCTTAAAAAACAAGGATCGAACCGAGCCGAACTTGAGCTCGATCTTTATGAAACTTAAACGAGCCGAGCTTGAGCTCTGGCAGGCTCGGGCTCGACTCGCCGTTCCCATCCCTACTCACTATATCCTCAATTTAAAATGTACTTAAATCCTGACAAAGTGACAAGTATTTAGTCCATACATATATATATATTTATTCAAATAAGGACCAATGATAGACACCTATGTATCAAAATAATGATCATGTGGAATTGTGAGTGATTAAAGTGTCTCTATGTCTTATTCTTTCAACATCTTTAATCATCAAACATAACAATTATTAACAATATGAATGCTACATGTGTTTTGGACTTGCATTGTCAAATAATGTGGCTGCATTAATAGCTCGGCATCTATATTGCGATCTAGTCGATCAGTATGAATAGTTGAAATTACAAGGCAGTATTTAACTAGCCAATTTGGAATATCAAAATTGAATCACAGAATGACAACATGAGCTAGTGAAGCAATTGTACAATGGGTAAATTAAGAAAAAAACTCACTTATTTGCTTCGATAAATTCTCTGTACTCTTTCTTCATTTTGACCCCTGATATGTTCCTGCATATTAATTTCAATAAATATAAGTAACACTAATTTTTATATGTATTAATAATTAGTTGAGATCAAGTAATGTATTGATTCTTGTTACATGATGATAAGAAAATACTGTATGGGGTTAATATTATCACCTTCCACTTTAGAGGCTTAGAGGTGGCATCACCGACCTATTTACTTATCTATGGGTCATTTTGGTAGTGTAGAATGGGTTAACTGGGTTGGAAGTCACCCAAAGTAATGCATACAACCTCCTAAATCATTTTATTCACATATCTAAATTTTAATTTCTATAACACCGTTTCCATAATGCATTTATTATCTGGAAAAGTTTAGAGATGGACAAGAAAGCGTTAAGAGGGTCAAACCTACTGGCCCATTTCAACTCAACCCTGTTTTGACACCTTGCGCCCATCTTGCCCCCTTAGTTTACCTGATTAAGTAATCCTGCTACTAAAGAATGGCTTGCTAAATTTAAAAGGTAATGGTGTCATTCTATTGTATAAGCTGATTAAATATCTCCGTTATAAACTTAAGATCATGCAGATGGTAAGTAATATAGCCTAAAATCTGTTAAAATAAGTATAGAATGAACAATCTACAAACCTGATCATTTCTTTGTTCTTAAAGAACTGGACACATGGTGTACCCATAATATTTGCTGCCTCAGCAACCTCGGGATCTTCTTCAATATCAATCTCAACAAAATGGACATTACGATCAAACTCGTCTATCACCTGCCATTAGCAAAGATTAACAGCTTCAGTACAGAACAAATTGAATACTAAAATATTAAGAGGATAATAAACTAGCAGTTTATTTAATCAACCATCGTATTCAGAAGATATCTCGATATCGAAATGAGTAACATTACCTTGCCAAGAATTGGCTTTAGTGTCCTACATGGACCACAAGTTGGTGATGTATATAGTACACAAATAAGTCTAGGACTTTCGTGGTACAATTTACGCAATGCATACTGCAGGAGGAAAGAAAAAGAAATAAGTACGATAACAATACATATGAAGTTAAGTGTTGAAGATATCTCATTAAATACAGGCATCAAAAATATATATACTTTTCGGGACTACAAAAGGGTATGTCGGAATGCTTTTATATACCTGACCCCTGTGCTTAGTAAGTGTAATATCAAATCCTTCCTGCACATCTCTTGGTGTGAGCTCCTTCTTAACTTCTTCAGTATGAGGCTGCCACAATCAAAAGATGAAAAGATGACATAGAATTCTTTTGGACCATCTTTATGCTGTTCATTTTATCTAGTGCCTACTAAGCACAAACCGCATTTACAGGACATTAAACCAACGCGAGATCAGTTCTAATGAATAAGTGGTATAAAGTGTCCACATTTTTATTACTATAAATATACATGTCGCCTGTAACATGCACAACTCAGCATGCTTCAACAAATATTAACAGAAATTGTAAATTTTAACTGTACAGAGACTTCATTAAATATTTCAAACTAAACTGGACTGAGATTGTGCAGCTAAAATTACTTTCAGCTCCAACTGTGTGTTTTCAAGCTTATAAGCACTGGAGCTAAATGTCCTAATTGACTCGAAAGTAGCATCCTTACCGGTTGCAAAGATAATAGAATTTAAATGGTAAAATACCTGGTGAAATTCAATAAGGAGATTATTGCTGACAAGATATCTTTCTACTGATAGAGCAGCAATGCACCCTGATCCAGCTGCAGTTATGGCTTGTCTCCATTCATGATCCTACCCAGAATTGAACATGAAAAAAATTATGCTACAGGTTCGTGCAAAGTTTTTAGCAAAATGGAACAAATTTTTAATCATGAAAATAAACTTAAAGAAAAAAGTTATGACATATAAAACGAATAACAGAAAGTGGACTAATACCTGAACATCTCCAGCAGCAAACACCCCATCTACAGACGTCTTGGCAGATCCATCTTCGACCAAAATATATCCCGCACTATCCAAATCAACTTGACCTTCCAACAGTTGACTATTTGGGGTGTGACCAATTCCATAAAATAATCCTTTAGCCTCCAGAACTGATTCCTCCCCGGTATCATGTTTCTTGATTTTAATTCCCGACATTTGTCCTTTTGTGTTGCTGACGACATCCACTGTTTCCGTGTTGTAGTGGACTGTGATATTCGGATTATCATGTACTCTGAAACATTCGCCAGAATCAACCTGTTAAACAAACATACAGGGAGTTGAAACTAATATTAATTAATTCTTTGGTAATTTGTTGACCTATATGCTGCACAAATAGTGAGCAGAGAATTTTTAATTTTCTGTGCGACATCTTGGAATTATAATTGTATAAAGCCAGCTAATTGCATAATTAGGTAACCACTCTTGGTCAAATTTTTATTTCAGATACTATCTTCTTTTAGGCAAAAAAATAAAATAAAAATAAAAATAAAATCCATCAAAATTTCAAAAAAAAAAAAAAAAAAAAAAAAATTCCATTTTTTAAAGTAAAATCTTAAAAACCCCAAGTTTTTTTTAACACCCACCCAAAAAAAAACAATAACAAAATGGGGCAAAAGCCCCTGAAACGTTTGTAAAGGTTTTAAAACCTTTTTTTTTTTGGACCTTTTTGTTTTTTTTCCCGAAAAATGTTGAAAGATTGGGGAAACCCAAAGGGCCCCCAACCCTTGGGGGAAAAAATTTTTGGGGTTTTATACATTTTTTTGGGGAAAGAACTGGAAAATTTTTTTTTTTTTTTGTGGAAAACCTTGCAAGGATATTTTTTTTTTTTCCCCGGCTTTAAGGTTTTTTTTAAAACACTGGTTTGGTTTTTAACCGCAAACCAAAAAATTAAAAAACTTTGAAAAATTTTAAGCCCTTAAGGTTTTTTGGGTTTTTAAATTTTTTTTAAAGCCAATCAATTTTGCCCTTAATAAATATAGCCATGGGGAAAAAAAACTTAATCAAGGGCCCCTATTTTTTTTTTTTTGCCGGGTTAAAAAAACCCCATTTTTAATAGCGCAACACTACCAAAAATAACTAATTTAAGATGTCATATAACGAAAATTGGGGGTTATCAATCATGTATTTTTTACATTTTCTAAATTTCCCCTTGGCTCCCCTACATTTTTAGAATAATTGCTTTTCAAAATTTAATATTTTTCAGTAGACATAAAGAGGGGGTAAATACAGCGAACATGATAAGTCTTCATATTTTAATAACAACATACAATATCTGGTTCCCAAAGAATAAAAAGGGATTTCCCCCTAAATAACCCCCGTTTATATTTAATAGGCCTAAAAAAACAAAAATAACCTTAATGAAATAAAATATTGGAAACCTTCAGCATAGTAGAGGAAACTATGAATTACATATCATCTCATTATAATATCATCCAATAAGTCTAGAAAATACCAAAAAAAAAAAAAGATTTTTTCTTTGTTTTGGTGCCATGCATTTAGGTTGTTGTTAAAATTATTATAATCCACAATTGAGGTAGGTTAAAGAGCAGGAGCTGGTATACACCAGCAGCTTTAAATTTTTTTTTATATGCTAACACACATGTGCTAATTTGAAAAAGAACGATAAATAATAAAAGCTATAATCCAAAGAGGAGATAGCCCTAAACCCGTTTGTGGTACAGGAAGATTTTTCACCTGAGACAGAGAGCACTCCAAAACAACACAAAAAGTGTAGTGAAATACTTTTCCTAGGTTTTTCGGAATTGGTATTGAGCGGGAATACCAGCCTATCTTCGATTTTGTTATTTCGTTTTATAGTTTTTTTTTTTATTTCTTTGGTAATTATTTAGGGTTGGTTTAATATTCATCTATATATTTTTTTCTTTATTTTATAATTTTTTTTGTTTTCGTTTCTAGGTTGTGTTTTTATGTTATATTTTGGTGTATTTTTATTTTATTTTTATTATTTTTTTTTTGTTATATGTTTATGGTTTTTTACAATAATATCAATTTTCGCCACGATTTTTTATTTTTTTCGCCCATCTAATATAAATATAACTCACAAAAATTCTGGCGGTTTTAGAACATGATGGGTTTTATTTTTTAGATAAATATTATCTATAGAAAGGTGTACTCATACTTAAAGAAGTTACCCGCTGGCCGCCCCCAGAGGTTTGGAAAAATTTGGGTCCCTAAAAAACCAGAGTTGTTATTTTTTTGTGATTCCTTATAAGAGGGTTGGTTTTTGTGGTTTTGGCGGGTTTAAAATTTGTTTTGTCATTTTAAAATCTTAATTCTAACAATCTCTGAGTCTTTTTTTTTTATTAGTAATTTGAATTTTTTGTTTAGTTACACCTCTTTTTCTTTTTATATATTATTACATTTTTTTTTTTTATATATTGACAACAAGTTAGAGAGAGTGGATATTTTTAAAAGCCCAATAAAAGCATATTCTCCTATGATCAAACGTGCATTTTCTCCAACTAAGCTTATTTTAAAAAAAATTATATATATGATTATTTTTCTACCCACAACAAATGGAAGGAAAAAAAGATTATTTAACAATTACTCCCTGTGTCGACCACCCCACACGTGGTAAGTCCATTTATACAAAATGACGCCAATAAACCTTTTGCGGTGATCATAACTAAGAAATCGATTATATATTCTAGAATAAAGTTTGTGTATTACAATGCAAATTTTAGTTTTTTTTAAATCAAAAACTTTCTTTTGAACCAAAATCGGAACTTCAAAAGCCCATAGATTGTTGCTAAATTGTTTGATAGCCCACGAACATGAAATCAAGAGACCCCAGTCTATTCCAATAGTTTTTTTAATAAAATATGTATATTGTGAATATGACACGAATAAAATGTTGAATTTATATATCCTAATTAAACGAAACTAAATTCCCTTTTATTGCCCAAAATAGCCTTTTTTGATTTCCTTTTGTTTATATGGTTTTTGATTTAGATTAGCCCCTCCAAAATTTCTTTTTATTTATTGCATTCCCCGGCTACAGAGTTTTAATATTATGAAAGTTTGTCCTTACATTGATGTCCTCGAGCTTTATAAATTCAAAGATTGACAACGTAATTTTTTTTTTTTTTTTTTTTTTTTTTTTTTTTTTTTTTAAATCAATAGTTCTTATATCAAATCGGGTTGAAACAAGTTACTTTCTAGTACCGGCCGGGTTGGATTGTCCATAAACAACTTTTTGTGTTTTGTTTTTTAAATAATCAATGTCTTTAACTTTATTTTTTATAAAAGAGAGTGATTAGCACGTTAACTATGATCATGAAGAAGATATTATTACCGTATTACGAAACCTTTGATAAAAACGATTAGAAAGTTGTATGCATTATCAAACTCTTGAACCATGACTAAAGCCAAATTCAAATGTTCAGATAGACTCTTCAAGTTTATAATATATGTGATTATGACTAACCTATCCTGCATAGCTTTTGATGCCCTCATTTGATCCCGGCGTACGAGTAAATGCACATGTCGAGCATATTTAGTCAAATATATCGCTTCCTCAGTAGCTGTATCACCTCCTCCAACAACCGCAAGAACTTGACCCTTGAAAAGTGGTGAAGCTCCGTCACAAATTGCACATGCACTAATTCCCCTACTCCAGAACTCCTCTTCACGTGGTAAGTTGAGCCTTTTGGCAGTGGCTCCTGTGGCAACAATAATGCTATGGCATTTCACCTGAAGATAAAGAAAATAGAAATGCATTATCTTTGTTATGTTGCTCTGAAAAAAAGACTAGCATATAAACTTCATAATTTGAATGCTAATAAGATATATTATCACCTTACGGTCGGTACTTCTTATGGTAAATGGACGGCTATTCACATCAATAAATTCTACATCCTCTTGATGTAGTTCTGCTCCCCAACGCTCAGCTTGACGCCGCATCCTTGTAACCCAAACATTAGTTGACCAATCAGTAGATGACGCGCAAGATGGGCAGGTCAGGTAATGGGTCAAAACCAGTGTGGGTTGTCGAAAAATGGGTTGTCGAAAAATATATAATTTTTTTAAATAACTAGCAGGTGAAATGTGATCAGAGAAGCTATTATTTGAATAATACTCGTAACTGTTTTTGCTTTATAAAATGTAATATTAAAGAAAGGTAGCTAACAATTCAATTCTTGTTAAATAGGAGTGAAAGTAAAATGTCGACAAATTTAAGACGCCCAAAAATTGGTCCATATCCCTTTATTTATGAGGGAAAGGTCACTCATGGACGGTAACTTTGGAATTTTGAGTCACCTTTCTTGGATATTTTTCTTAGAACACATTAGGAAATTTGTGTTTTAAAAGTACAATATGGGCGAATTTCTATCCAAGTGACTACCTACCTTTTAAAATAATTTTAATAATTTGGCCCGTTAAACATAAAACACAACCTGAATCGAACAATTTATATGAGAATAGGTTGAAATTGCCACCCCTTACTTCAAAAGATAACTTACCGATCCATCAAGTCCGGACCAGTAATTCCATCCGGAAAACCTGGAAAGTTTTCCACTTCAGTTGTGGTCATCAACTGTCCGCCAGGAACACCGCCAACTTGATATCCCTCGAACACTACAGGCTTCAAATTGGCACGGGCTGCATAAATTGCTGCTGTGTACCCAGCTGGGCCAGAACCTATTATTACCAAATTTTCAACACCTTGCCCTGCAAAAACAAAATATTATATTGCATGAGAAATATGAAGAAAGAATTGAAGCCCCTAGTAATGTAAATATAAACAAAATTATAAAAATATTAGTTTTTCTGGTAAGTGTCATCTATAGATCCTTTCAAGCCAAAATTAAAACTCCAGACGATATATGTGATGCCAATTTCTAAAGATGACATATCACTGTTTTTCAAAGTTATAGCTAAATAGTCATGTCCCGTTGATCTTCACTTTTAGTCCAATACGCCAAAAGAAGGTCCCAAAATAAGTCATATATTACTTTATCGGGGAAACCCTTTACCCAAAAAAAATAAGTCATATACAACCATTTTAAGTTATCCTCAAGTTTACCCCTTACAATAACATATGATCCTTATATTAGCATTAATGTGTCCAAATATGTATTCTAGTTTCCAAATGATAAACAAACATAATCATCAGACTCATAAAGTAATTAACTTTTGCCCAATTCCACTCGTTGGTATTAAATACGTAGTACATTTTTGCGCTTATCTAAGTATAATGTTGGTTAATATATCTATAGGCTATGTACAATGGTTAGAAATGCTAGTCATTTCAATCTAACACGTACACATTAATATGCCTTAAACTCGACGTAATGGTTGGTATCACCACGAGTGGTGGGCTGAGGTGGCACCACCATCACTCGTGGTCACCACTAAATCCTTCCTATGGCCACGCGTGAAAATGAAGTTTTGGTGGTGCAGACCACCAAACGTGGTGGTGATGTTTGTGTGTGTGTGTTTGGGGGGAGGGGGGAGAAAAACTTATAAATTGTTCATACATCAAACATGAAACTTGTGTTCCTTTTATAGAGAAGGACCTCTAACCTACAACCGTTTCTCAAGAAACGTATATCTATAACTTAAATGATAGCATTATCTTCTTTCCTAATATAACTCATGCATATCCTAACTACATTACATAATACGCGGTTTTTATTAAGTCCGCCAGAAACTAAACATGCTGAACTATATCTCAGCAGTAAAACATCATCGCAGAATGCTGATCTTCAGCAGATTCCCTTCAGCAGCAAGCCATCAGAGGAATTCACACTCCAGCAGATTCCCAACAATCTCCCCTAATGCTTGAATTTGAACCTGGGTTACAGTTCAAGCTTTTTTTTTTCTTATAGATCTTTAAACACAGCACACTAAGGATGTCTTCAAAACATGCAGCAGCAAGAACAAAAATAGAACATCTCTATGATGAATAAGCTGGAACACATTCATCTTTGCAGGGCAACATATGAACTGATACATCAAAACAAATTTAGTATTGCATACTATTTTCTCATCACATCCAGATGTATGAACATCTGTGAGGGTGAATCATTGAAAATATGCGATTTGATGTCTCTTTAAATAGCCATTACTACTGGAGTAGCGCAACAGTTAAGTTTGAAAAACCTATGGTGACATGTACCCATATGTTTTAGTAAATCATCACTATAAGGATTTGAGATGTCTTTAAACCTGTAGGCCGTTTGACAGGGATAGCCAATTCTTATAAGGCGAATATCCTTGGTGAATTGATAACAGCCAATATGGAATTTCCACAGCTTCTACCATAAAGCCATATACTCATGGGCTAGTCATTCTTAGAATATTTCAGAGAATAAAGATCCATGGTGATTATGACCATGTTCAACTCTCAGCAATTAAGCATGGGTGACGTTGAGTAACGCCTATGATTTTTGGCAAATCATCAAACCAGCATCACGATTTGATTAATCCTTACCAAGCGTACCCTTTGGACCTAGCCAACTCTTTAATGGAAGAAACCAACAAAAAAGGTTCCCCATCTGGTGAGTTGATAACCATCAACTAGAGTTAGCTATACAACAATCTGGGCAATTAGTACTTTTTTTACTAAAAACAAAAGAATAAACAAAATAATACAACAATTACCCCAAAGACAGCATAATGGTGACGCCATGCTGTGCTTTCATACCCATTTTGAACTTGAATCACTACTCCTGATACTGTAATCGCAACTTGGCTCAGATGAGTCATGTCATTGCCACACACATCTATAAGCGAACTAGCAGCCTTCATCTCCAACATTTGATCCCAGAATCCTATTAAAGATATGGGATAGTAATCTCAGCACAAAGTATGAGAACCTTGCCAGCATCGTAGACAATCACATGAACCAATTGGGTAGAGGAAAAAAACTTTCGCAATTAGAACCTCCCATCCTTGACTGTTCCCCTCAACATCCAAAAGCCTCTAGCTCAGATGAAAAATTGGAATCAAAACAACACAGTCAAAT
>LBNU01025511.1:42837-58573 GCA_014162995.1 Artemisia annua
AAAAAATGGCATGTCAAAATGCGTCAAAAATCAGGACGTAGCATGTTCAAAACGTCCCAATCGTCAAATTGTTAAAATAATATAAAATTAGGCTTTTCTATTTAATTTGGGAATTGGTTTTTCACTTCTCCCGCATAATGGACCGCATAAACAGAATGTTAGGCTTTTATTGAGCGTATGGGAACATAGTAGGCTTGAAATCAGTAAAGTCCTTTAGATTGTTTGAAGCTGGATATGTTTATGTTTAAAACTTTTAAGTACTTGAATTATGTTTGAATTTTGAGCTATGAGCTATGTGATCTTTGAGCGGTTTGAACGTTAAGTACCTTGAAGGTATTACGTTCATGTCATACAAATAATTTTCGAGATTTACAATAATATATTTCCAAGAGGCGCGATTACCACCGTTAACACAGGGGGTTCGGCAGCACTATAAAATATATAATCCATAGAGGATTAAGTGTTCTTAGTATTAATTGTTTATGCTTGTATTTGTTTTCCGCATTAGAGTACAAGCTTTGGAGATTCTCTATTAGAGTGTTTGTGATTACATAGACACTGCTAACGATCAACGAGAGCTACAAGATCTATCAAGGTTATATAGTTTCAACATCCTTCGTCTTACAGGTTTGTTGCACATTAGTCCTTATAACTAACGGTCGTTAAGTTATTTAACGACTGTTAGCTAATGACCGTTATCTTTATTTTTTTTAAATTCATACGAAATTGGTTCTTCATCTCAGAGTTTCGTTCCATATTTAGTCCTCTCATAATTTACATAATTGGTCCTTCGTGCTATACGTCCATTGCAAAGTCAGTTCTTTCTCACTAAATTGACGTTAAGTAGCTAACGGCCGTTATCACGCTTTCCCTATTCGGAAAACACCACGCGGCAACGCGCGGGATTCCCATCTCGTTTAGCACACAAAGCTCGATCCTTAACCAAAATGTTAAGTTCCTTTTTTGCTCAAATGGCTCGGACCGAGTTTTGCCTACTCAGACCTAGGCTTTTTTGAACTTTTTATATATTTTGTATTAATGCCATCATCTATCTTGATGAGTGAGTCTCCCAAAGATGTTTTTTCTTGTTGTCATTTTATATTATCAAAGTAATCTTTCAAGAAAATGCATATCTCCATTGATTGATTCGAATGATTTCTCCTCCTTATTCTTAAAATCCTACCATTTATTGAAAAAAAAAAGATTCCAAAGCTACGATTGAAACTTTCCACCGTGCCAAGATATCAAAAACTCAAAACTAAAAATATTCATAAGTAATTATTTTATTGTATGTTTTCATATAAAAATAACATAATTTAGGCTTTCTTTTAAGAAAGACGGACTTTTTCTATAAAAATCTCGGGCTTTCGGGCTTTTTTTAGACTCAAAATGTGACGACATTTACGGATTCACAATAGTTTACTAATACGAAGGTACTAGAAACATAATATTGTAATAGTGAGTCGTGTAAAGGCTATATAAGCCTCCTAGACTTCCCTAGGAGGGTGTAGCTCTTATTATATGTGTGTGTAATTCTCTCTTTTCTCTCTAAGCTAATAGCCTAATACACACACATATTTCCTTGTTTCTCTCTCTACTCTCTCTTTCTAAGAAATGTCTAACTTTTATTTTGAGCTTTCCCTAACTCCTGATCACCTTGAATCTTGATGTTTACAATTGGCATCAGAGCTTGGGTGTGATTTGTGGAGTGTTGGTTTTCGAAATCGTCCAAAAATGTTATTTTTAACAAGTTCATGAGTTTTTCATAAAATGTGTACTTTTCCATTCAAAAACCTATTTTTTTCACGAAACATAACCATAAAGCAAACGTTTTTGTGTTATGTTTTATGTTTAGGAAGGTTATTTTGCAAAAAGAACGAAGTTATCTCTTCAAAAATTGCCTTTTTGGTGTGTTTTTAACAAGTTCGCATGTTTTAAGGGTATTTCATATATTTTTCTTCAAAACCAACTTCTTGTGGATCATGTCATCAAAATCTTGCGTTTTTATGAATGTTTTATGACGTTAGAAGGTTTCTATGCAAAAAGATCGAACTCAAACGCGTAAAAAAAAATGCATTTTCTAGGGGATTTTTGGTCAAAACTCTCGTTTCCAGCAATTAGCGAGTTCCTCAAAATTAACGAGTTAGTAGAAAGCTATAGGAACTCGTTAAAGGTACATATGATAGTGCTCCTCAAAATTCAGTAGTGTAACTCGTTAATTTTCAAAATTAACAGTTAAGGTGTTCTAACGAGTTACAATTTAACTAGTTAATGGAATTACCGAGTTTGTTAGTTTCAAATTTAACGAGTTGAGGACTATCCAAAATTAACAAGTTTGTATGTGGTTGAATTAACGAGTTGGGTAACTTGTTAAAGTTACCGAGTTTGGTCTAAGGTTAACGAGTTGGGGTTGTGAAATTAATGAGTTTGCTACATTACTCATTTAACGAGTTAGGAATTGAAAGTTTAATGAGTTCACACATTAACTAGTTACGGTTGTTACCGAGAATGAACAGTTAATGAGTTTGTATCTACATGATTTAACGAGTTCGGTCATCCTCAAATTAACGAGTTAGCTCTTAAGTTAACGAGATAGGATTTCTCAAATAAGGTTTAACGAGTTCATGCATGGATTAAGGAATTAGGGTGTAGATTATCGAGTTCTTCCTACAAATTAACGAGTTAGGGTTTGTGCTCTTTAACGAGTTGGTTACCAAGTTAGGGGTATTTTTACCGAGTTTGGGTACTTTTACCAAATAATAATAATAATAATAATAATAATAATAATAATAATAATAATAATAATAATAATAATAATAATAATAATAATAATAATAATAATAATAATAATAATAATAATCGGGGGTACGCTACCCCCTGACCCCTCAACGATAGTTTTGCAACTCGACAAAAACCCTAATCTCTCAAACAAAACACTAATTCTAAACCCTAAATTACCTAACTTACTACATTTCGCCAAAAAACCATGGAAATCATCGGTTTTCCACTCATTAAGGAGAATTAAAACGTAAACACAAAACCAATTCATCTCATCAAAACAAACACAGTCTACACTTCACATGCTCGATCCTTATCAAGATTCATTTCATACGTCAAAGGCTATTTTTGGAACTTGAATGTTAATATGTGACTACGGGGTTTATTCTTTATTACTTATTTGGATTTGAAGTGGTATTTCACGGATGAGTGTACTTATTTCATCTTCATTCTTTCTTCGCTCTCATGAAGATGACCTGGTTGAACAGTGTATTAGGATCGTGTTTTATGTTGATATTGTGATTCGGGAGGTCGGGTTTGATGGAAGAAGATGACTTCCATGGTTAGAGAGAGAGTAGAGAGAGAAGGGAAAAACTATGTATTTATTGATAAAAGATGAAAAGATAAGGTTACACAAAGTCTCACCCCACCAGGGAAGTATGGAGGGGTATATAAAGCCTAACACATATCTAACTATTACAATATTATGTTTCTAGTCCATGCGTTTGAGCTAAACAAGATAGTCAATGTAATCCCATAAATGTCGTTCCATTTAGGTGTTAGGATGATTCCTAACAATCTTCCCCCAATGGGCGACATAAGGGATTACTTACAACATTTCCTACAAGTACAAATATAAGTAAAATAAAGTCTTCATAAGCTCTTCAAATGCTGAGGATGATGACAGTTGACGCTCTTTTGTCTTCATCTTGTACCTCGGCTTGAGAACTTTTCCTTCACATGTAGGCAAATGATGTAATATGCAAGAACTGGATTAACTTCCCCCCAATTCATGTTGCATGTCTTTAGCGGCTTCTTCATACACTTCTTTTTGGCGAAGTTTCTGAATCAGCTTCCCCCCAAACTGACAACCGTCTTCAGCAGATTTGAAACTTTGATGTAGTTAACATGTCTTCTAACTTTTAAAGTTTTAAGTACGCAGCGGAATTTGTAGATAACACCGTAAACCACACCAAGCAAATCTGACTAGTCACTTAATCACGGTTATGCTCAATGCGGAAACTCTGTTCGGGGGTAACATGCAAGAAATCAGCAAGATCTTCTCATATATGTAGATGCTTCACGCCAAACAAACCACGAAAGATGAAATAATACTTCTTCCCCTGATTGTTACGGTCTATCAGAATAATAATCACCTTTGTATATACGAATACTCGATAATATCACCATGTGTGAGGCATCATAATGCGGTTAAAACATCATCTCTAGGTAACTTCACACAAAACAACCCATGAAAGTTGAGACTATAACACCAAAGTAAGATGTTTGAACCACTGACCGTCTCATTTCTTCCCCCTGATTGCAAAAACTCATGAAAGAAGAGGGTTTTCGCAAAGAAATCAAAGAAAGTCAAAGAACACCCTCTCTATCTTCCCCCACGATGTCTTCGCGGAATCGAAAGCATACACACTATGTTTACGATGGAAAACGGAGGCAGCGTAACCCATGTATGTCCAATTGGCCGAATATGTGTAAAGTACCANATGTGTGAGGCATCATAATGCGGTTAAAACATCATCTCTAGGTAACTTCACACAAAACAACCCGTGAAAGTTGAGACGATAACACCAAAGTAAAATGTTTGAACCATTGACCGTCTCATTTCTTCCCCCTGATTGCAAAAACTCATGAAAGAAGAGGGTTTTCGCAAAGAAATCAAAGAAAGTCAAAGAACACCCTCTCTATCTTCCCCCACGATGTCTTCGCGGAATCGAAAGCATACACACTATGTTTACGATGGAAAACGGAGGCAGCGTAACCCATGTATGTCCAATTGGCCGAATATGTGTAAAGTACCATAAATATCCCGTGAGAATCAACTGCTGATATCATCTCTACTCTTTTATACTTTTCTCAGCTAGCTATTTACCGACCCCATTATCATTCTGATGGCTTTTTGTAGTGACTACTGATGGAGAAAACTCAATATAACGAACTTGAGACTGAAGTAAAATAACCCGAACTTGTGACTTAAACTTTCACTATTGTATGACTAAGAACCAATACTGAGAATTTCAATAAAGGTAGGAAATCATATACCCATCCAACCATCCTTAATTGTATATGAACGTCTCTTGAATTATCCACAGCTTTTGGTGACACTTGAGCACTACAACGTAACTCCTTTAAAGTGATAGCTATACTCTTTGAGCACAACGACGTAACTCCTTACATCAGGTATAACTAGACAACTCAAGTCTCTGTCATTCGTACGGATAAAAGCTCGAACAAGGATCTCGAAGAATCATGCATCCAACCAACCCCGATATCTTCAGATACTAAGTACACGCATCCGTGATATTCTACTTCAACCTCAAATAAGTAATAATGAATTAACGCCGTAGTCACATCTTGCGGTTAAATGTCCAAATCTAGCCTTTTGACGTAGGGCTGAGCATCGGGTCAGAACCGACCCGAACCGACCCGACCCGAAAAAACCGAGAACCGAATTTCATGGAAAACCGGAACCGAAACCGAACCGACGGGCCGTCGGGTCGGTTCGGTTTTCGTCGGTTCGGTTCGGTTTTGTCGGTCTACGTGTATTTTGGCATGTTTTTTGTTGGTTTTGGGCCGAACCGGACCGAACCGAACCGAACCGAAACCGAATTTTATAAAAGACCGGAACCGAAACCGAACCGACGGGCCGTCGGTCCGGTTCGGTTTTCGTCGGTTCGGTCGGTTTCGTCGGTCCGGTTCGGTTTTGAACCTTCGGTGCTCAGCCCTATTTTGACGGTGTAAATGAACTTTGATAATGGTTTTCCCGATCTTGTCAAAAAATGTATCCCCGTGAAATTTGTATAACCAAAATACCACTCTTTTTCGCCAAATATTATACCAAAAATGCATACAATGTATTAAAAAAATACATTTGATATCACTAAATAATTTTTTCAATCCAATATATGTCATTTTCGGATCCAATAACAATGCAAGCCCAATCATATTACATATCAGCCCAATCCAAGTCGTGTGATAGATCATTTAGTCCTTATTTCGTAGAATGTAGCCCAATCAGAAATGTAACCTGCCACTTGGGCCCAAAGAGCAGAAACCCGATCCATCTACGCACAACCCTAAATACTTCGTGTATTAAACGGATGTTATAATCACTTGACACATTTTTAACCCTAAACTATACTTTCATCCGCCCCCATCATTNCACGCATCCGTGATATTCTACTTCAACCTCAAATAAGTAATAATGAATTAACTCCGTAGTCACATCTTGCGGTTAAATGTCCAAATCTAGCCTTTTGACGGTGTAAATGAACTTTGATAATGGTTTTCCCGATCTTGTCAAAAAATGTATCCCCGTGAAATTTGTATAACCAAAATACCACTCTTTTTCACCAAATATTATACCAAAAATGCATACAATGTATTAAAAAAATACATTTGATATTACTAAATAATTTTTTCAATCCAATATATGTCATTTTCGGATCCAATAACAATGCAAGCCCAATCATATTACATATCAGCCCAATCCAAGTCGTGTGATAGATCATTTAGTCCTTATTTCGTAGAATGTAGCCCAATCAGAAATGTAACCTGCCACTTGGGCCCAAAGAGCAGAAACCCGATCCATCTACGCACAACCCTAAATACTTCATGTATTAAACGGATGTTATAATCACTTGACACATTTTTAACCCTAAACTATACTTTCGTCCGCCCCCATAATTAATCAGTCACCAAATCCTCTCACCTATCCATCATCATCTAATCTTAAGTCTATCAAACAAGATACTCATATCAGCTCCTCGCATCATCCAGAACTTCATCTCATATCCATCATCTATCACAATCACAACAACCATCTCCTTTTTCTTTTCATGTTTAATCTTGTGAAGACGAATGGAAAAATTCAAACCCACCTATACCTATGTTTTAATGAATGAAGTCACAAGCATCAAGAAGGTTTTGGCTTCAATCCTAGGATGGGTCTCGGGTAAGCTTCTACACGATTGTAATCGTGTTATGGTGTTGTGTTTTGAATGAATCCAAGAAAGAAGATGACTTTATAGTTATCTTTCTTCTCTTATTGTTCGGATATAAATTGAAGCATAAGCTTCAAAAGATAGATCGATGATGTAAACGTGTATTGAATCTTTAAAAGATTGTGGTTTTATAACCCAACACGGATCTGAGATCATTTTTAAATATTTTCCTGTTATGTTCAAGTCTTGTTGTAATCGTGAGGTGATTGAGGCTGTAGTTAATACTAGAGATGGGATATAGGTTAGATGTTGGATTTTGTAGTGTATACTTGATGGTTGAACAGTTGTTGGATATGGGATATTGTAGTTTGGTTCCAGTTGTTTGGTTATCGCTAGGTTCTTGCCTCGTCTCCTTTCTTTTTCCCTTTTTTTCGAAGTTGACTTTTGTTGACCAAGGAAAATAACATATCTGAGGTCATATTTTTGTTGTGTTATGTTTGTAAAAACTTTTCGAAAGTTTCAGACTTTTCGAAGCTTTTAAAAAATTTTGAAACTTTTGGGACATTAAACTTTTCGAAACTTTAAACTTTTCAAAAGTTTTTGAACATTTCGAAGCTTTTGACATTTCGAAAGTATTTGAGACTTTTCGAAAGTTTCAAAACTTTTCGAAAGTTTTACGGTTTTTGAAAATTTCTTATACAAGAAATTCGAAACTTTACGGTTTTGACCATTTGACCAATGACGTCATTTTCCAACCAACTTTTCCGGCCACGTTTTTCGACCAGTATTCGACCACGAAATGTTCACGAGTAATGGTACAAAAAAGTCATAAAAATACACCAAAACTGATTATGTTAATCGTACTACCAGAATAGTGTAAAACAGAAAATGAAAGTTTAACTCTTTTTGGACCATTAAGAATAGAGAAGACTGTTGTAACAACTGTTAACTACAAAAGATATTAAAAAATTTTGGTCAATATGGTAAAACAGCCAGATTCTAATCATGAAAAAAAATACAGTTTTGACAAGATGACACCACAAAATCAACAAGATATAACCTGGCTCCTTATACCAATTATTAGGATCATGTTTTATGTTGATATTGTGATTCGGGAGGTCGGGTTTGTTGGAAGAAGATGGCTTCTATGGTTAGAGAGAGAGAGTAGAGAGAGAAGGGAAAAACTATGTGTTTATTGATAAAAGATGAAAAGATAAGGTTACACTAAGTCTCACCCCTCCATGGAAGTATGGAGGGGTATATAAAGCCTAACACATATCTAACTATTACAATATTACGTTTCTAGTCCATGTGTTTGAGCTAAACAAGATAGTAAATGTAATCCCATAAATGTTGTTCCATTTACGTGTTAGGATGATTCCTAACACAGTGATTCCATAGTGATTAAGACTTTGCTATCTAGTTATATTTGTTTAAGAGGTTACGTCTTTTTCCTCACAATATATAGCTATCAATTTAAGGAGGTGTAGTGCTCAGTGTCTCACGTAATTAAGGACATGTCAAGAGGTTTTGTACTACTTATACTTTAGGTTGCGGGGGTATAGAGTACTAGGTGATTCGTAATGTCAGCAACGCAAAGTCATCACACCGTTCTTAGTCATAGTATAGTACAATCATAAGTCTGGAGGATTTTACTTCATCTTTAAGTTCGTCATAGTGGGTTTTCTCCATCAGTGGTCATTACTAATAGCCTACAGAATGATAAAGGGTTGGAAAGAGTTTGATAACAGAGGAGTATTATTATAGAGAGGGATTCTTATCAGCAGTTGCTTCTCGCGGGATATTTTTAAGTATACAGGTTTATGGTACTTCACAAGTGATTTATCGTGTGTCTAGTATTTGGATGTACACGTATTCATGATGATTATGATAGATCGCAACCATCATGGGCAAGCAGTAGTGTACGATGTTAAGGGATTTATCTAGTTTATCGGGTACTGTTATTTCAACTTTCGTGTGAAACGCCCATAATTTTTTATGTATACTGAATATGCGTGTTGGGTCTGAAGTACAGAAAACTGCAAAAACTGAATTCTAAAATAAACCCGTTTCTGGTAAAAAGTAAACTCTGAATTTTATTTCATAATTAAAATAATTAATAACTATACATGAGTTTCGTAAGCGGAAGCGTAAATTTCTACAGCAAACGGGTTTATTCAAACCCCCTTTTTTAAACTTGTGACTATAAAATACATATCATTGTCTATATAAAATTTTTGCAAAATGACTCTTACTTTAGGGGCATTCCAAACTGATAATAAATGATGGGAATGAGAAGCTCGTTACCTAGAGCTACACCTTTTTGACCCATTACACCCCATTTAACATATAGTTTTGTCTCATCTTACAAACCTACAAAATATGAAACTGGGAACGGTAAGTCCTTGTGAGTTAGTGAGTAAACGGAACTAATTTGAAATAATACTTGCATTTCTAAACATGAACATATTAATATATGATATTATATAAGTAGTACAACTTTTAGTCGTTTTGCTACTTGTACATTACATATATCTCCAGTTCTGAATTTCATATAGTAATTCCCAACATAATGTCTGAGCACATATAACAACCCACAAAATCTCATCACTATCATTCCCACTACAAATACTTATATCAGGTATTGCACAGGTAAATTTTTGCTTTATATGTGCATTCACTACTTGCATGACTCGCTAGACCTGCTCACGTATCTACACAAGCCAAATATCTCTACACACATATCCTACAAACTCCTGTTATGTCAAGCATAAGATCACAACACTACCACAGAAAGTAATCTATCAATCTAACACACTAAACTCATCACAAAACCCTAATAAACCCTAATTAGGCCTATGTGTTTACAAAACCCTAATTGCTTATCTAAACTAGTTTGGAAGTGTTCAAGGCTTATGTATGAGTTAACTTAGGAACAATAGGATATCTTAGCACCCTTATACTCTAGTACAACCCCTTAGAGCTTAGGTACAAGTCTCTTAAGCACAAAACCATAACTAGGTTATAACTTCCCGAAAACTAGGTTAAACCTTCCCAAATCTTTACCATAAGCTACCACCACTTAATATAAGCTTCTTAGGAATTAATCCTAGTCACTAAACACTCATAGGACCCTAATCTAGGCACTAAACCCTAAGCTAGACCCTAATCTCTCCTTAAGCAAAATTAGGTCTAAACTAAACATAACTTAACACTAATCCTAAAACTAAGTACCCTAAGCACCTCAAACACCTCAAGCACCTAGCCTAGCTGCTTACCCACCTCCTTGTCATCACCAAGCACCCTAGCACACACCTTACAAGTAGGTGATGCACTTACTTGTCACCTCCTTCCCCATTCGGTTTCATCACCACCACACAAACCCTAAACCGACCCTTAGACCTTCTTAGTCACCCCACTAGCTATCATGAGTCGCCACTAGCTTGTACTAGTCACCCCCTGTGGAAAACTAGAAGGGGGGTTGAATAGTTTTACATCTTTTTAATTTATACAAAAACTTGGTTTCAATAAATTGATTCGAGTTTATTCAATTGTTTGTTTGAAAAGCCTTTTATTAGAGTTAAGGATAAAAACAACTATATGATATATTATATGTGTGTCCTTTTAGGTTTGTTATGAAAACTTTGTTTTTGAAAACTTAGTTTAGTTTTAAAACCTCGTTTACTTTTAAAACTTTGATTCGATCTTATGTGAACTCAAGTCTTGAACAATATGAACAACTATATCAAGGTATGAATAATAATGATGTAAGTTAGTAAACTAAGTAATAAGTTAAAGATGGAAAGATCTAACCGCGAGACAAAGGATTTATAGTGGTTCGGCTACAAGGACACCTTCCTTGCCCTACTCCACTCCCCGAGTCACCTACTCGAGAGTTTTCTTCACTATGTCAACAAGCTCCCTTATGGCGGAGAAAACCTTACACAACTTTTGCTTACACCAATTAACGACACTAAGCTAAATGTCGGGTTCTAATTGTAGCTAGAACCAATCTCACACCACTACACAACTTAGCACGACTTCTACACAACTTGTACACTCCACAACTTCTTCACTACTTCACACCACTTCACTACTTCACTACTTCTTCTTCTCTACACAACTTCTACTCACAACTAACACACCTAGATCTATCTAATTACAAGCACAACACAACTTCACAAATGATTTACACAATATACAATACTTATCTACAATACTTCTTAAACTTGATGTTGAAGGAGTATTCTTCTCTTGCACTTTGGATGAGGAAGGATGAGGAGGGATTGAATCACTTGAAACAAAGATTAATAATCTTATGATCAAAGGGTTTAGAAAGATGTTTAGAGAGGATTGGATCTGAAAATTTTAGTGCAAAAGGTGAGGAAAAATACCAGGTTTGAGGTGGTATTTATAGGCAAAGAATTCTGACAACAGGAGCGTGCCGGCCCCCTTAAATGGAGGCCGGCCCCCTTAAAATTAAGGGGGCCGCCCCTTATAATTAAGGGGGCCGCCCACCTGTAACGGCCAGATTTCTTGTCTTTTTCTGGGGAAAGTTTATTTGGTGAAAAACTAACTGATTTTGGTTAAAAATTTGAATTCATATATTTAGTATGATTAAAACATTTTTCTTTATTACCAAAATTGTTTTTCAAAAATATATAATATGTTTATTTAATTAAATAAACTTTGTAGTAATTAATTAAATACCCCTTTGATCATGAGATGTATTAAGCACTTGTTTATTCATACCTTAAGTGATTAAGTTGGATATAATGATATAAACTAGCTTAATACTTGTTTACGTAGTAATCTTACGTTTAATGATTTTACATTTTGTGATCATCAAAACATAGAGATATTGAAAACAATAAATAACGTTTTTATTCATTATTTATGTCAACAATCTCCCCCCTTTTGATGATTACAAAATCTAAACTCATTAAGCGAAAATTAGTATATATACAAGTATTGTTGTGAGTTTATATCAATTCTCCCCCTTTTTGTTAGCATCAAAAAGGTTTATCCCGATTTGCTTGGAGCTCCCCCTTGACGTATACTCCCCCTCGTTTTGAGGTCATAAGAAATAATCGAGATATGGAATGCTTGCAAAAATAGTTAGAGCACAAGCAATATATATGATGCATGTAATACATATAGTACAAGAGAACTAACAAGAATGCTTGATAATATAACACAACGAGCATTCATTAATACGTAAGCATATATATATGCTTTTCTAGCAAATTACACTAGATAACACTAAGTTGCCAACTTGAGGTCTCTTGGACTTGCTTGAAACACAAAAGGTTTGTGGAGATTTTATTTGAAGATGGGAAGCATGGTAGTTGGATTTAGTAGAGATGGATCTTTGTGGGAATGGTGTTCGGAGCGGTTGATGAATTGTTGGTGTTTTGAGTGAGTGATGGGTTTGGTTTTGTTTTTGGAGAAAGGTGCAACAAGAGTAATTGTTGACATGGTTCTCAAAATGGATCAAATTGTTTGATGGAGAGGAGTTGGTGGAGGAAGGTTTTTGATCCAAATTGCGTTGAGTAAGGTGTAACGCAAGAGGAGCATTAAGCTCATGAGCTTCTTTGAGCTCTTCAACGAACTTTTTATGTTCGGTGGATGGTGATGGTGGAGTTGTTGGGTTGTGATTTGGCATGGGATTCATTTTTTTTGTTGAGGGTAATGGTTGTTGTTTTGAAATTGAGTATGTTCCTCAAAAGGATCATTTGGTAGAAGTGAGTGAGGTGATTGTGATTGTGAGGTTGTCTTGTTGATGTAGAAGGGTGGTTTCATGTTGGTAAGTTGGAGGCTTAGGTGTTGGTTGGTTAGAGACAACATCATTTATTGATGAGGATTTTTGACTTTGGTTTGTTGGGAGAAGTCATGATTGGTTGAGTAATGATTTGTGATGAAGAGGGGTATATATAGTGTGATGATTTTGTGTTTACGGAAGGATAATATGTGTTGGATTGGCTAGACAAAATGTGTTGGTGTATTTAGGGAAGTGTTGGTGATAAAGGGTTGACAATGATGGTTTAGATTAATATATCGTTTGAAAAAGGTGAATGATTAGGAATCATGGGATTTTTAGGTGTTTTGTTGGTTAACGACCGAAGGTGGATATGTGAAATGAGGTGACGACCAAAGACGCATTTCGTAATGAAATTCACTTGGATGAGATGGTTATGACTCGACAACACTTGAAGCTTGGATATCTTCTTTGTGTTCTTCACTTGTTAGAAAGTGGAATGTAGGGAATGGTTACATGGTTGAAGGAAGGTGGTAGTGACACTTTTGGTGGTGGTGACATTTGTGAGTTGGGATATCCATTGATGGATAGAGATGAGGATGTGTGGAAGAAGAGGACGTTCCACGAGTGGAGGTTGTTTATGGATGGTCCATTTGGTACACTAGGAGATGAGCATTGAGGTTGAAGTGAAGGGGTTGTGTTGTCATCTTTGGTTAAGTCAATGAAGAGTTGTTTGGGAGTGATGATGAGGATCTTTTTGTTTCTTTGATGTTTTGGAAATGGAAGTTTTTGGTGAATCCATGATGGATTATGGTGAGGTGTGTTGAAGGTGAAGTGTGTTGAAGGTGAAGTGTGAGATGAAGGTGTATTTATGGGAGCAAGGATGAAGGTGTATTTGGGTGATTGGATGGATGGTTTGTTATTATGATGTATAGTTTGACTTTCATGGGTTAAGTTGTATTGGCAATGACACACTTTGCAAAGTGTAGGAAATGTTTGAATCTTTTTGTGAGGATGAATAGATGGAGTTATTGGTGAAGATTGGAAATGAGTATCAAGTGGTTTGATTGTTGAGAGTGATGTTGATGGAAGGGATGACTTGGTTTTTCATTTCACTTTGGTGGTTTGAGTGTGAAAGGGTTATGGGGTTTGAGTGTTTAAAGGTTATGAGGTTTGAGTGTGTAAAGGTTATGAGGTTTGGTTTTGGGCAAGTCCAACTCTTTAGGCAACAAGGCAAGTATATCTTAATGAAATATGCATGAAAAGTGTATAGGCAAGCAAGTAAGCACATAAGATAGTCATAACTAAGCATGCATGCATAACCAATAAGACAAATAGGAAATTTAGCAAATCATTCAACCTAAAACTCCTATCTTAGTGTGAGGCAACTAGTTAGTGAGAAACTAGTGATGGAACAAATGTGATTTTGTAATTCTTGATTTTGTTCTAGTGTGTGCCTATATGAAACAAATGTTGAGTTAAGATTGTTTTGACTTCTATGAAGAGAAAATAAATTTTCCTAAGAAACAATTTTTGATCTCCTTGATTTATCTTTGCTCACTTCTAAGTGTCACATATAAGTATATATTGGATTATATACATATAGATAACGAGAGTGAGACTATTATGCATGATTTGAGAAAAACGTTTTTATCATTATTCAACAATGAGTTTTCATAATCGTGAGAATGTTTTTGAAAAGAATTGAGGTTTTTCTTTGAAAGTATAATTATGCAAACAAAATATCTCAATTCCTGATTTTGTGCAAAGTAGAATCCTAGACTCAGATTTTTGGAGGAGAATAACGAAAACACAGAAACTTTCACCATCAGATGGCCGGTCCCCTTAAATAGAGGCCGGTCCCCTTAATTTTAAGTGGGCCGCCCTTATATGTTTAAGGGGTCCGCCCATCTGACACTTGAAAGTGTCCATAATTTTGAAATTTCAGAAAGTTTTAGATTTTCAAGAAAATTCAATCAATTTGTTCCATCATTCCTAATCCTAAACGCAAGTGGTTGAATAATTCACGCTTAAGGGGCTTAATGAATATGTTCGCAATGTTATCTTCCGAAGCTACCTTTTCTATCGTAATGTTTCCCTTTTGTACGTTATCCCTAAGAAAGTGATGGCGTATTTCTATATGTTTAGTCCTAGAGTGTTGAACGGGATTGTTACTTAAATCTATAGCACCTTTGTTATTGCACATAATAGGAACATTTTCTAACCTAATGCCATAGTCTTCGAGAGCTTGTTTCATCCATAGATTTGTTACGCGAGGGATCTAGTCTTACTTCTATATTAACGATTAATCCACTTAACTCATTTCACTTTATCACCATGAGTTTTCTACTAGTGGACATAGAAGATTTCCATTTTCTATGTTGTTTGACAACGAACAATTTTATTTAAATCCTAGGAAGGCCAACTAAGAGGGGTTCATAATATGTGAGCATGCAAATATTACTAGCTATATAACTAAGCATTATTCTAACTAGTTATTAATCTAATTATATAAATTTTAACAAGAAACTTAAAAGAAATGCGTACCTTTTAGTCTTCAATAAATTTTCTTCAAAAACTTCAAGTTGCCATGCTGACTTATAGAAGTCATGTGTAGATGAGATACCAACTTGTTCGAAGAATGACAACTTAGCCATTTAGTCCCCATTGTCTCGGTCCCCATTGTCTTATTGGTCCAAAATTGTTTGAACCAAACATGGTTTGCATTTGACTAGGATGCATGTATAGTGGAAGTATTCCCCATGGGCTAAAACTCGGTTGATGTGGATAATTCCACATTGGGTGACTATTATTAAAGAGGTTTTGTGATGTGTGCTATTTTACACATACTTTTGACCTTAGTTTAAGTGTGTATAAGACCAAAAACTAACGTGAAACGCCAAAGATATCTTGTTTTTGTGTTTGTGATCGTGCAGGAAAGGATATTGCATAAATTGCACAAAAGTCAACCAAAAAGCCTAAAACGAACACAAGATGTGGAAAAGTGTCACGAAGCCGA
>LBNU01025511.1:60459-70804 GCA_014162995.1 Artemisia annua
TTCAAGTTGCCGATCAACTCGTCAAGTTGAAGAGTTGACAAGTTCTTCGATTCCTCAATTGCCATAACTTTAGCTCGCCATTTTGGATGAAGAGCCCTAAGAAATTTCCTAACAAAATTCTTACTAGAAAAATTCTCATCAAGTGCTTTTAAACTTGTGATGATAGTGTTAAACCTAGCAAATGCATTATCTATTGATTCCTCTTCCGGAATCATAGATTGTTCATATTGTTGAACAAGAAGATCTATTTTATTATCTTTGACTTGACTATTACCTTGGTGAGTGATTAATAAAGAATCTCAAATATCTTTTGCGGTTTTACACATAAAAATTCTTTCATATTCTTTGCGTGGTAACGCATTATAAATTACCATTTTAGCCTCATTATTTTTAGAAAGTTTCTTTTTCAAATCATCGCTTTGTTTTTCTAAAGATACAATTTCATTCTTTTTAGTTTCAAAATTATATTGAATAGGGGGAAAGTCACCAAAGGTAATGATATGCCAAAGATCAAGATCTTTTGATTTCACATAAGTTTCGAATCTATTTTTCCAATAAAGAAAACCATCACTTTCAAATAGTGGTGGTCTTTGCATAGATTGCCCTTCTAAATATTTTTCAGATTCCATAGATCGATTCAAGTTTTAAAATACAATATATTTTAAAAATCTTGTTTGATGTGGCTCTGGTACCAATTGTGGAAAACTAGAAGGGGGGGTTGAATAGTTTTACGTCTTTTTAATTTATACAAAAACTTGGTTTCAATAAATTGATTCGAGTTTATTCAATTGTTTTTTTGAAAAGCCTTTTATTAGAGTTAAGGTTAAAACAACTATATGATATATTATATGTGTGTCCTTTTAGGTTGGTTATGAAAACTTTGTTTTTGAAAACTTAGTTTAGTTTTAAAACTTCGTTTACTTTTAAAACTTTGATTCGATCTTATGTGAACTCAAGTCTTGAACAATATGAACAACTATATCAAGGTATGAATAATAATGATGTAAGTAAGTAAACTAAGTAATAAGTAAAAGATGGAAAGATCTAACCACGAGACAAAGGATTTATAGTGGTTCGGCTACAAGGATACCTTCCTTGCCCTACTCCACTCCCCGAGTCACCTACTCGAGAGTTTTCTTCACTATGTCAACAAGCTCCCTTATGGCGGAGAAAACCTTACACAACTTTTGCTTACACCGGCTTAACGACACAAAGCTAGATGTCGGGTTCTAATCCTAGCTAGAACCAATCTCACACCACTACACTACTTGGCACTACTTCTACACACCACAAATTCTTCACAACTACACACCTCTTCAATACTTCACTACTTCTTCTTCTCTACACAACTTCTATTCACAACTAACCCACCTAGATCTATCTAATTACAAGCACACTACTACTTCACAAAAGATATACACAATATACACAACTAATATACAATACTTCTCAAACTTGAAGTTGAAGGAGTATTCTTCTCTTGCACTTTGGATGAGGATGGATGATGAGGGATTGAATCACTTGAAACAAGGATTAGTAATCTAATGATCAAAGGGTTTTGGAAGATGTTTAGAGAGATTTAGATCTGAAAATTTTCGTGCAAGAGGTGAGGAAAAATACCAGATTTAAGGTGGTATTTATAGGGGAAAAATTCTAACAAAATCTACCACAGGAGTGTGGCCGGTCCCCTTAATTGCGGCCGGCCCCCTTAAACTTAAGGGGGCCGCCCAGCTGTAACGGCCAGATCTTTTTGTCTTTAGTGGGGAAAGTTTATTTGGTGAAAAACTAACTGATTTTGGTTAAAAATTTGAATTCATATATTTAGTATGATTAAAACATTTTTCTTTATTACCAAAATTGTTTTTCAAAAATATATAATACGTTTATTTAATTAAATAAACTTTGTAGTAATTAATTAAATACCCCTTTGATCATGAGATGTATTAAGCACTTGTTTATTCATACCTTAAGTGATTAAGTTGGATATAATGATATAAACTAGCTTAATACTTGTTTACGTAGTAATCTTACGTTTAATGATTTTACATTTTGTGATCATCAAAACATAGAAATATTGAAAACAATAAATAACGTTTTTATTCATTATTTATGTCAACACCCCCCCCCCTCCTCGACACTACATCACCACCTTTTTCTACCTTTACCCTTCGCGACCCTATAAATACCCATGCCTCCCATTTCTTTCAAACCATCCCATTCTCCCTTCTCCACCTCAAACATTCTGTACCTAGTAGTAGTATACGAGCCATAGAAGCCTTAGGAGTCAAAAGAATCAAGTCCTAAGCCCTTGTCGAGTTCATTTTCCACCGAGAAACCCTAAACTCTCGCTAAACCCTAGTTTTCAATCACGTAAGCTCTAAAATAGTTCTAATAGCTTTATTACAGTCCTAGGATAGTTATAGGTTTCCTTAGATCACCTAGGAACCCTTGCTTGAGCCTTGATCATTTTCATTTGATAGTTTACATTTTGAAACCCTAGTTTAGGACGAATTACATATTAGATGCTATAAACCCTTATATTAAGCTATAAGCTAGTTTAGGCAACTTAGTTAAGCTAATATTAGTTAAATATAAGCTAGGAAATCTTTTTGTTTCATAAAAATATGATTTGCATGGAATTAGGACTAGTTTTGCAAAGTTTTCCATGCAGAGGGGTATATATGGTAACTTTCTGAAAATATTAAGTCTAGGGACTATTTCTGACATTTCTCAGAAGTTATAAGTATAAGGACCCTTTTTGCCAAGTTATATAACCTTAGGATAAAAAGTAAAATAGTTATAAACTTATAAGGACTAGTTTTGCAAAAGTTATAAAGTTAAGATTATAAATGGTAAATTTTGAAAACTTATAAGTCCAAGGGTCATTTCTGCCATTTTCCTAAAATATATAAGTATAGGGACCAATTTTCCAAGTTTAGATAGTTAATAATATACGTTTATAAGTTCAGGGTAGATTTTGTAAATATATAAACTATAAGGGGATAAAGTGAAAATATTTTCATATAAAACCTAAAAACTATCTTTTACTTAACAACATAACACAATAGTAGGGAGCTTCATGTGAGGGCTTTCATTTGGGTATTCGTTTTGACGAGTTTGCTGGGTTTACGATTTAAAGTGCCCTGGCTCCTCAAATGTTTACTACATGACCTCTAAATTATGATGGCCCGAATGGTGTTTAGTTATATCTATAACCTAAGTACTTAACAAGATAACACAATAGTAGGGAGCTTCATGTGAGGATTATATACTTCTGAATTATGATGGCCCGAATGGTATTATGTTTAATAACATAATACAATACTAGGGAGCTTCATGTGAGGAGTATGTAATTCTGAATTATGATGGCCCGAACGGTGTTATGTTATATCTAATACTAGAAACCCTAAGAATGATTACTTAAGAAACTTAAACAAGATAACTAGAGCTTGACATACACCCACACCTATAACAAACCCCAGGATACGTGAGTAAGGCAGTCTAGTCTCCGAGTCACTTTTGACATCAATCAGATTTCCCTAAGCCCAGGTGAGTTTTCATAGCCTCACTCTTTCTAAATGCTTTACAACACTGTGAGGGGATACATGCTTTAAATCGAATACAAGTCTTTTTCTTTGGTTGTTGCACGAGTAAACTACTTGCCACCACTACATAACTAAATTCATGAATAAATCACTTTCGAGTAAACGCGAATATAATTGATAGATCTATTGGAGTTTGACAACTCCCGTTGGTACTACCTCTCACTAGAGGGTACCAATAAGTATTATATTTGAACCCCTTTGAAGGATTAACTTTGGCATGTTATCCTTCCCGTCCCATCATGGTAGGGTCTGCAGTGCCCCATGATCTGGACTGTTAACGTATGGTTCATGAGCTTAGTGCAACAAACCCACTCTTGATAATTGTACATGCATTACAATTATCACAAACTCTACACTTTCCATGAAGGGTATAACAACTGTATCTGTGGAACTTGTATTCACTACCACTTAATTCTATGACTCTTACTCAACACCTAGTGTTGACTTTTTAAGCATGTATCCTAGATATATATGGCTGCTACAGATCTATGGCATGGAGTGGCACTGAACTCGGAGGACTTTCAACCTTGTTATCATTCAAATACTATTACACACTTAGATTTAAGGGACCTCTTCTTAATGAAAACTCTTATATTTTGATGAATGATAACATATTTATAAAAACGTCTCTTTTCGATTTGTTTTCTATTACTGTAATTGTGATTCCATGAAGTAATACCCCAACCCTAAATCCGCTGTGAACTGTGAAAATGGGGGTGTTACAGATTGGTATCAGAGCTTCAGTTGTAGAGAACAAGGTCAATACCTAAACTACAACTATTTTTCCTAAGTCCGAGAAAGTCCTCAGTGCCCCTGCTATCCTCCGTATCAATATGTGCTAAGGTTAGTATAGTAGCTAATTGTTTAACTGCTAAATGATTTACAGTATTTTTACTATTATATAGCTATGTCTACTTCCCGCTATTCTACCCCCGTTCCATCTAGTCTACATCCGGAGACTGCTCTTTCCTCTCCGAATGTACTAGATTATTCCCTTAAACCTCTTTTCCCCGAAGACTCTAGGAATAATATAGTTACCCGACACCTTTAGGTTTTACACCTTTTATAGACGATCCACACCTAAAACATTTAAGGGATTTTTATGCAAACACACCACCTATTCCTTCACCAACCCCTATTCATTTTCCCTCTGTTTTACCCTCACCAACATTTGATCCTCAAGGATACTTTATTCCCGGAGGACCAATGTTACCTAGGAGACCCACACATCCTTTATCGCACTTACCTAATAGTAAACCTAGTCTATATACAAAACAACCCTATACTGTAGTACCTCCCTATATCCCCACAAACCTTCCCACCTCATCTTGGAAATTTGAGGTTGGAGGAGAATCCCATCGGACACCCTTAGAACAACAAGAAGATCAGGTTGAGGATATCTTAAGCAGTTTAGATGAACTCACTATAGATCTTATAGAAAAGATAGAAGAAAATCATAGTGATAACCAACGGGATTTTAATGAATTTAAGTTTAAGCTTAGACAAACCCGTACCCAGATTTCTAAAATACAGAAGGAACAAATGAAACATAACAATAAGATTGCCTTTGCCCGCTTTAGGATTACTACCTTAGAAAAAATAATCGATGATAACCAAGTCCTTCATTGATTAGACTTAGGAAGTCCTTCCGACTTTAACACCTAAGTTTTAGAAAGAAAACATCAACTAGTATACTTTAGCTATTCTATAAGTTTTAAGGTTAGAATTTCATCTTAGGATATGTACTATAAATAATGGTACTAGTTAGGTATCAAATATGTAAGATAGGATGCCTATAATATAAGATAAGTTGTGTTACTTTGCCTTAGTCATAAATCCTTAGATACTTTTGAGGATAGAAACCCTATTTCCCGATCATCCCTACTAGGATACTTTAGAATATCCGAACCCTAGAAAATTTACCATCTTTAAGAAACACATCAAGTTGGATACTTGTTATGATCTACTCGAGGTTTTATTAGAAACCCCTAAGAAACTAGGTTAGGTAAACCTTGACAGGAATATTCTATATGAATATTATTTTTAAACTTTAGGCATTTTGAGGTTAAATCTAGGATATTACCCTTTAGGTAGCAAGTAAGTGCTGATAAAGTGCGCTCCGAGAAATAAATCCACTCTCTATACCTACCCTTTTCCCATAAAAACTTCTTTCCCTTTCATACCCGGCAATCTGCCTAAAACCCCTATCCTTCCCAACCACATATGGCATAAATAGTAATACTTGTTATGACAAGCTATTTATGATCATATGCGGTTGTGCTCTTATTCCTTGATATTTCATGACATTGCATGTCATGCAATACAACCCTCTCCGTATTTTAAAAGCCCTAAAAACCCTTAAATTATTTCCTCTAATGATGAGAATCTTTATTCTACATCATAACGATCTGAATTCATTTTGAATTCAGTAAACTATCCTTCCTCCGTCACTACTTCCCGTCTTTCCAAAAACTCTTAGTCTCTCCTAGTTAGAGAATCTTCCCCTAACTATTCCGGTATGCAAGTATATGATAGTCATATACAAACATATTCCCATCCTTCTCTCTTTACTTCCTTAGATTACTATGATTCCCGAAATAGTTTCCCCTCTTAGTAAAACCTGAATTTCACTCTTTAGGATTCTCGTATTTGAGGTTAGAAATGATTTAGAATATCTTTAGAAAAACGTAAGATTAGATACAGGATACTTTGAAGCAATGAGATAGGCTATCTTTAAGAATTCATTAAGGAAATAGAAACTAGGAATAGAAATTTTTAGAAACTATTGCCCCGATAGGTAAGAAAAACATCACGGATATAACTTATATTAGGATTCTACTTAATGAATATCGAGGACATTAGAGTTACNTTCTAAAATACAGAAGGAACAAATGAAACATAACAATAAGATTGCCTTTGCCCGCTTTAGGATTACTACCTTAGAAAAAATAATCGATGATAACCAAGTCCTTCATTGATTAGACTTAGGAAGTCCTTCCGACTTTAACACCTAAGTTTTAGAAAGAAAACATCAACTAGTATACTTTAGCTATTCTATAAGTTTTAAGGTTAGAATTTCATCTTAGGATATGTACTATAAATAATGGTACTAGTTAGGTATCAAATATGTAAGATAGGATGCCTATAATATAAGATAAGTTGTGTTACTTTGCCTTAGTCATAAATCCTTAGATACTTTTGAGGATAGAAACCCTATTTCCCGATCATCCCTATTAGGATACTTTAGAATATCCGAACCCTAGAAAATTTACCATCTTTAAGAAACATATCAAGTTGGATACTTGTTATGATCTACTCGAGGTTTTATTAGAAACCCCTAAGAAACTAGGTTAGGTAAACCTTGACAGGAATATTCTATATGAATATTATTTTTAAACTTTAGGCATTTTGAGGTTAAATCTAGGATATTACCCTTTAGGTAGCAAGTAAGTGCTGATAAAGTGCGCTCCGAGAAATAAATCCACTCTCTATACCTACCCTTTTCCCATAAAAACTTCTTTCCCTTTCATACCCGGCAATCTGCCTAAAACCCCTATCCTTCCCAACCACATATGGCATAAATAGTAATACTTGTTATGACAAGCTATTTATGATCATATGCGGTTGTGCTCTTATTCCTTGATATTTCATGACATTGCATGTCATGCAATACAACCCTCTCCGTATTTTAAAAGCCCTAAAAACCCTTAAATTATTTCCTCTAATGATGAGAATCTTTATTCTACATCATAACGATCTGAATTCATTTTGAATTCAGTAAACTATCCTTCCTCCGTCACTACTTCCCGTCTTTCCAAAAACTCTTAGTCTCTCCTAGTTAGAGAATCTTCCCCTAACTATTCCGGTATGCAAGTATATGATAGTCATATACAAACATATTCCCATCCTTCTCTCTTTACTTCCTTAGATTACTATGATTCCCGAAATAGTTTCCCCTCTTAGTAAAACCTTAATTTCACTCTTTAGGATTCTCGTATTTGAGGTTAGAAATGATTTAGAATATCTTTAGAAAAACGTAAGATTAGATACAGGATACTTTGAAGCAATGAGATAGGCTATCTTTAAGAATTCATTAAGGAAATAGAAACTAGGAATAGAAATTTTTAGAAACTATTGCCCCGATAGGTAAGAAAAACATCACGGATATAACTTATATTAGGATTCTACTTAATGAATATCGAGGACATTAGAGTTACTCATAGATTAGATATAAGAAGTATTTTAGATATAATCTAGGAAACTTAAGAAAAACAAAGGATTAGACTAGTAAACTACCGACTTAGAACCTTAAACTTTTAGTACCTAGTCTAGTAACAGAATAGGAATACTAGTTAAGTTCTCACCTTATAAGAATAAGTCTTTTTGAGGTTATAGTTTACCTATAGGTTATCAATCCCGTATTAAGATTTCTCACATGACTTTGAGGATATAGAAATTCCTAGGAATATCATATCATAGGGATAACCCGGAACCTACCTTAAATTTCATAACCCAGGTTTAGAATTCGAGGTTACTAGTTATAATTAGGAATAGGACATTTGAGGATTTTAGATTACATCTTAGGATTTGACGATTCTTAGGTTACACATTAGGAATTCTACTTAGAAGATATTATGGATATTACCTTACCCGGTTTCAAGTACCTAGGACGTAAGATAAACAACTTAGGTCAAAAGCCTNACTCTAATTCAATCAAATAATGTCATAATCTTTAAAAGCTTTTGCGACAAACACTAATGCAAACAATCAATTAACTCATCTTGAGAAAAACAAATATATCAATTTTCAAATGTATATAGTAATTACCATAAAATGAATATTTAAATCAAGTTTTAACAAACCTTTGATAGAAATATATAGTATGATGTTGGTACGATTCAGCGGTGGTGGCAGAGATGTGCCACGGTTGAAGTTGTATGACAGTGGTGTTAGTCGAGCAGCGTCAGGGTGCGGGTGGGTGTGTGTTGGGAAAGTATATCAAAATTCTAGATATGTTGGATTTTATTGAAAAAGATTTAAAACCTATCAAAAAAAATTAAGAGGGCAAAAGTCTCGCTTAAATGTTTTGGGAATTAAGAATGCTGCTTTTAAAAAGTAAAGAGAATCTGGGTTTCAATGTTAATATTGTCCTATTTTAAGCCTAATAGAGACGTGTTATTAGTTTAAAAACTGGTATCGATTTGTTATTTACATCAAAACCGGCTTTTTTCTTTAAGAACATGTCTTGAAACTTTTGGGCGGGCCAGAAACAATTCTTGACACTGGTTTATTTAGAAAACTGGTTTGTATGCTTCCCATGCTCCTTACTTTTTAACTATAAAAACTACTTTTTCTAAAACAGGTCTCTATTTTAAGGTGTCTATGGCCTTTTGTGTTGTAGTGATATGTGCATTGATAACCTCTGTATCTAGCTGAGTTTTGCTTGGGCTGCCATACCCCCTCCTCGCCTACTTATCTAGTGTCTAGAAAGTGGGATAGACATAAGTGATCATTAAGAGTTTACTCGCCTATATTATGATCTAACGAGACAGATTAGATTACGATACACAACATATAAAACTAGCAATAAATCAAGTAACAAGCTACTTAATTATCAGGACATGCCTTCTATCTGTATCTATTATCTATTTGTATACGTGTCAGCCATTCGCTGATTTGTTCTCATTAGTTTAATTAACCAAATCATGCTAGTCTCTCAGACTAAACCCCCCATTGAGTTAGATTATATTGTAAAACTAACTTAGGATATTAAAATACTGATAAAGAAACTAGGACTTACGTTCCACTCTTAGTGATCGACACTCTTGTAACACCCCCATTTTTCATAGATCGCAGCGGATTTAGAGTTTGGGGTATTACTTCATGGAAACAAAGGCAAGAACGACTCGAAAAGAGACGTTTTTGAAAAAGATGTTATCATTCATTTATTCATCAGAGTTTTTACAGTAAAAGATATACTTTTACCAAAAGTGAGGTCCCAAAGATACGTTTTTAGGTGAAAACTGATGAATGATAACTATTATGGACGTCCTCATGTCCAGTTCTTCTCCGTGCCCGGGTTCCTAAAGAGCTTAGTTACCTAGGATAACATGCTTAAAAGTCAACACTAAGGTTGAGTGAGAGTCATAGGTTTAAGTAGATAGGGTGTAAATACAAGTTCCACAGTGTCACACCCTGAATTTACCTGTTATGGGCAGCGGATTTGAATACCCGGGTGTAACTTTCATGGCATCTCATCACAAGATTATATTGAACGACCTAAAGTGTCGTTTAGAAAATACACGTTTGATCATAAATAAAATTCAGAGTTTACAAAACAAAGGTCCCCAAGTATTTTTGCAAGTTTTAAAACAAAGTCATACATTGATCAAAGCGTTACATAGTGCATAAAGTAAAGTAGATACAAGTCGACCCCGCGACTTCAAAATGATGGATCCATATGCATTGTCCCACATAAGCGTGTTAATTACCTGAAATAATACATTGCTAAAACGGTCAACATAAAAGTTGGTGAGAAAATCATAGGTTTAATAAAGTGAAGTTATACGATAGCCCACAAGTTAAAAAAAAAAGTATGACATAAGTCACATAAAATAAATGTACAATAGCGCTTAAGCTCATGACCCCGAAGCTTGACGGAATACTCTTATTGCCCCAAGCGAGTGTTTTGCCGCACTCTAATATATGTAAAATGAAATGCATCCGCTTGACTGTTGGTA